>NDGN011458252.1:0-11506 GCA_002564285.1 Tympanoctomys barrerae | reverse complement strand
TTTTCTTCATATTCTGTAGGGACTTAAAGGTTAACATATCAATACTTGATGGAAAATACCTGTCCCATGTTATGCCTTAGATGTTTGTTATTCAGACAGATAGTGAGGTTAAGCTAAACTGCCTATGTTGTAGGTTAGTAAAAATAAGCTTCTCTTCTGGAGGGTTAACAACTTTTCAGATCAAAATTAGAGAAAAAGAAGGGCTGCAAGGACAGCCAACATTTTGGCCCTAGTCTTTCAAGGTCAGTGAAGACTCAGAACATAGGAGAATCTGTACTGTGTGACATCATGTAACTCACTTGTGTCCCAAAATTTTCTGATCAAGATTATGGGCCCACAGAGGAAAATGATCAATGATGTAGAGTAAGCCTAAGGAGAGTCACAGGGAGAGAAAACATTCTATATTTCACAGACAGCAAATTGGTCAAGCAATGGCTATAACTCATCCACAAGGCTGAGGCTCACACTGACAAAAGATCTACAAAATGTGGTACAGGGTCTCAATCCTGAGGGGATTTGACTGATCTTATCAGATACAGAAGGTACATTTCTTGTTATGTAGGTCTTGCTTTATCTTGGTCTTAAACATCCAGCAGAAAAGTAAAAAAACAAAGTATAAAAAGTAAAGCTGTAGTAATATGCTGAGCTGTAAAAGGCTCAAGTCAATAATTTCTGACATTGCCAATCTTATGGAAAACCCAATACCCTTATGGACTACTGGACTGTATTGGAACATTTTGCTGAATTTACTCACATATAAAATTTGTATGTCAATGGAATACCCTTCTCTGACAAAACTAAACAAAAAAGGGAACACAAATGAACAACCATTTTGTATCTGTATATTCAAAATTGTTAGGATATACAGCTACATTCTCTTAATTTAATGAATAGAAGGATTTGCTCTTATGTTTGTGGATAAGATGTCATGTTTGCATCTTGTACAATGAATAACCACTAAGACAACAATATTAAATGTATTAAGTAGTTGAAACTGTCATACTAATCTGTTTTGAAACTGTCTCTTTTCTTTTTGTTTCTCAATAAAATTATTTTTTAAAAAGATGTAAAAGATCTATTCAATGAAAATTATAGTATTCTCTAAAAAAGTAGAGAATTTAACATCTTAATTATTTTGAGTTTGTATAAATCTCCGGAACATAAGCAGGATCAAAATTTTTTATCTTGGTTCAATCCCCGGTTCAAAAAAAAAAAAATTTATCTTGAGTACTATTGCTTAAGCAAATTTCATATGAAATTGATTCTGTCTTAAACAACGACATTGAAGTCTAATTAGTAATGTAAAATATTGTTGATTTCATATACAGAACTGATATTTTTCTACCTGTGCCTTTACCTGCAATACTTTCATGACAGTAAATTAAATTTATTTATATATAAAATCTTATGTACTGGTATATTTAATTCTTCAGGATACATTTGCATTTGAATTTTATTTTCATAATATTTACAGATATTTTCTAAAAGTAATGAAAACTAACGGCCACACCAGAACTACAACACACACTTTACAATATTCTTGGGATCACTAGATAACTTTCGATAATAAAAAAATTAGCACATAGTTTTAGAAACAGTATTTTGTAATTCTTATTTTAATTTGCATAGTCTTATAAGTGATTCATTAAACCTCTTCATAAACCTAATTCCATTTTTAAATCCTTAAAGTATAATTGTTTTCTCTCTGAGTATAATGTAGCAATGGTCTTCATTATTTCTTTGAAAGTTTAAATACATATTGGATATTACATTTCTCATCATCTTATCCATGTGAATTTTTATGTCCATGCCTTATCAATTTCCCTTATCCGTGTTATTTTGTAATGGAATCTATTTAATGTAGTTTTCACTGACCTTGAACTCGGTATGTGATCCATTCTGTTCTCAAACTCTCAGTGAGCTGAGTTGACTCAGCCTTCCAAGTTCTGGGATTACAGGTATGAGTCACCATGATTGACGATTTCTTTATTGTAAACTACATGAAGGATATCCTTCATATGGCAGTAACTTGAAAACAAATTCCATGTTGTGAAGGCCCATTTTTCTTTCTGTCATACCAGCAAACTGGAGTTGAATGAATTATTGGATGTAATTTGGACTAAACCTGCATGGTAGCTTTTTCCTAAATAAATTCTAGTTTCACTTAAGGTACCAATAACTTTATTGTTTCCTTATTATTTGTTCACAATTTAAAATTTCATAATAAATAAATAAATAAATAAATAAATTCCAGTAAAAGGAGTTTTGAGCATGCATCTTAAAAATATACTTTTTTTGTACTAGGGATTGAACTCAGGATCTTACGCTAACCAAGCAAGTGCTTATTCTCCTGAGCCATCTCCCCAAAATATACTTTACGTGACATTTTAAAAATTTACTGCTACAAAGTCAACTGAGAATTTACAAATATAAAGTAGATATTTATATTTATTAGTACAAATGTAGATAACTTATCTACATTTTCTAGCAAATCTATTTCATATTTTATTAAACCTTAGATCTGTGACTTCGCTACAGGTTTCAGGTAAATTAGGCTAATTAAAGAGTGAAAATATTAAAAGTGAAAATAGCGTACACAAAAAAAGCTTAATGCAAATTAAACAAATGAATCAATTCAGAAGTAGCTCATGTAATTAATACAGTTATCTCTGTCAGTATAATCAAATCACAATTCTCAAACAAATAAAAGTCATTGAGTTTTGAAACCACATTTTGCATAGTTATAAATTTATGCTTTCAGGTTAATTTAGTGAAAATATTTAAACTTGAACTTCTATTATGTACTGATAGTTTATAATAAAACTATATGTGATCGCATTTATAGTTTTCTCTGCATTTTTGTGAGTTCTCCATCCAAATATTCAACCAACAAACCCTTGGATCAAAAGTATCTTTTTAAATATATTGAATTGTTCTATGTTTTAGTGAAAAAATATATATCTGTATATACAAAATAGTTAGCATAGATATACAGCTATTTTCTCTTAGTTAAATGAGAAGAAAGTTTTGAACTAATAGTGGTTAGAAAAGATATCGTGTCTGTATCTTGTACTATGAATAACCACTACGAAAACAACAACATGCAATGTATTAATTATTGTAACTCTCCTACTAACCTGTCTTGAAACTGTTTATTGCTACTTCTTTCTCAACAAAATTAATATTAAAAATGAATATATTGCATTATAGGGCCGGCCAAGTAGTTCAGTGGATTAAATCGCCCACAAGCAGGTGTAGGGGTCAGGGTTTGACTCCCAGGCCTGAGGTGCAAGCCCCGCCCCCGGGGCAAGCTGAGATGGCAACAGAGACTGGACGTGACAGTGCGCACCTGTAATCCCACTTTTTGGGAGGCTGTAAACAGGAGGATCACTATGAGTCCGATCTAGTAGTGAGACCCTGAACACCACGTAGACCCTTTCCTAAAAAAAAACAAACAACAACAACAACAACAACAAAATATATATATATATGTATATATATATATACATATATATATATATGTATATATATATGCATATATATATATATGTATATATATATATATATTGGATCCATGACCTTCAACATACAGATATTCTTTTTGTCATTGTTCTCTAAACAATATAGCGTGCGATGATATTTTGTCATAGTTTGTTCTTTTGTTTGTTTTGGTGTCTGAGGAATTCCTGGGACCAATTCACTATGAATAAACAGAAATAACTATATGTTGTTGGATCATGTTTGATTTACATCTAACAAGTCCCTCTGCTCATCAGTTTTTCTTTTCTTGATTTTAGTAACCTGCTGTGGACTAAGGTGAGAAAATAACACATAGAAAAATGCAGGAAGATAGCTCAGAGATACAAGTGACTGCCTGGCAAGTGCAAGGTCCTGAGTTTAATTCTCAGAAACAAAAAGAAAATAATACATAGAAATCCTCCTAAATAATAGGATTTAAACAGTGTATCATTCTGCTTAATGTAAAGAAGTTCTGTACCTTCTAGCAGTCCAGCTCCATACCAGGGCTGACGCGAGTTACCCTTTTTTCCAGTCTATCCACAGGAAGCGGGTTGTACTTACCTGGTCACCAAGCGGCTCAGTGGGGCATTTGTGATCAAGAAGCTGTGTTTTATTTAGCAAGGGAACCAAAGCACAGGAATAAATATGCTGGCAATAAAAATATGCCACACAAAATCTGTAAAGCAATTCCTTAGCATGAAAATTGTGAAATTCTGCCCACAATAAGAGGAAACAACAGAATGCAGAGGTTGGTAATACTTACAACTGAAGGTTTTATGGGGGGCAGGAGCATTTTCATGTAACTTTTATTAGAGCATACACTATTCTTATTATTGTGAAATTCTTTATTTTATTTTATTTAAAAAAGAGAAAAACTAAAATTGAAGTAGTTTCAAAACAGGCTTGTGGGACCCGGGGTTCAGTAGGATAAGTGCTTGCCTGGCAAGCACGAGGTCCTGAGTTCAATCCCTGGTACCCGCCCCCAAAGAAAGAAAAAACTAGGCTGGTTGACCAGTAACAATAATGGATACATCGTATATTATAATCTTTGTAGTAATTATTGAGAGTAAAATATATAGGCAAGAAAGATTGTCTAAACAATATTAGTTCAAACTTCTGTTTTCAAAGAACAAATAGAAACTAGCTGCATAACTATCTTAACTATCTTGTGTATAAATATATACTTTTTCTTTCTCCCTTCTCTCCAATTTTTTCTTTCTCCTTTCCTCCAATTTTTTCTCTTTTATTTTAGAGTTTCTTCCTGCTTCATGATACCTACTGTACATTTTGTATTTTATTTACTCATTCAGTTCCTCACTTTAGTAAGACAATACAATGTTTACATATAGAGGTCTGATTTCTTTCACTTATGAGTATGTTGTTGACTTGCACCCATTTATATACATCTAAAAGTCCTATGTTTTTCTTCTTTAAGGCTGAGTTGTACTCCATTATTACTGGAAAAAAACCCACAACTTTTTTCTTTCTATCTATTCCTCAGCTCACGGGCATTTGGGTTGTTTCCAAGATTTAGGTATGCAAATTATGCTGTCGTACATATGGGTGCACATGTAAGGCTGTGGTATGATGTATTTAATTCTTCTGCGGAGATACCCAGAGGGAATAGCTGAGTTCAATAGGATCTCTGATCCTAGTTTTTTAAGGAATCTCCACATAGACTTCCACAATGTTGTACTACTCTACAGTCTCACCAACAATGGAGAAAGGACAAGAACATTTTTATAAAATCTTTATTAGAATATATTGAAAGTTTATTCTTGTAGTTGTGAGGTTCTTACTGTACCTAGAAAAGATCAAACTTTGGTGTCATTATGTATAAGAAGAAAAACATTGATGATACAGGATTCATTGCTCTTTAATGTCAGTGTGCACTCTATATCTTAGAATATGCCCGAGGATGAAGTGGGGGAGGGCTATGCCTTTGGTTGTCAGTATAGTATATTCTTTCATGGTTTATGTTGAGGAAAATAACAGCGTGTTTAAGTGTGGAACAATTATGTTTGGTTTCAACTGCTTTAACACAGAACTGTCAGTAAGGCAATTGTGAATGTCTTGTCATTATTTTAAATTGCATAGCAGTTACTTGTGCAAGTATTTGTAATTGTCTTCTGTTCCCAGAGTTATCTGATTCCTTTTATGCAACTGTCGCCTTATAAGTTAAGAACCTAGCAGATATTTTCCCCTAATTTGTGAAAGACTGATCTTGTATATTTCTCCCAAATTATTTTATTAATAAAATGAAATACCTCCCATCTCCTAAGGAATTTTTAAAGCTTCAAAATGATGATATGATATTTATGTCCATTTCATAATATATGTGTATATTACTCAAATATCGCATTATCATTCTCATCCTTGCAAGGAATGACATAATTTCAACAGGCACATTGATCCTAAGTTTCTTTCCTTCCATTTACAGCTAAAATATGCACAAGCAATCAATAAAAAAATTTAAGATTTTTTTGCATTAAAACTTTACAAGAAATCAAGTAGTTTGGATTGTCTATCTTTCATTCCTTCTACTTTTAAAGAAACATTTTGTGGATTGGGATGTAGCTCAATGTGGTGTTATTGTCTGGTATGCTTGAGGCCCTGGGCTCAATCCTGGGCTCAGTCCCCAGGGCCATACCAAATACTACTACTGCTACTACTACTACTGATAATAACAGTAATAATAATAATGAAAATAATTGAACACAATTTAAGTATCCTTGTATTTTGCAAAGTCCCATTGAATATATTCAACTGTTGGTTATTTCATTACATTTCAATCTTTCTACAATAAACAATGAAATTGTATGTAAATCTCCTTTGTTAAGATAACAAAGTTGGAAAGATACACAAGCCCTAAATGTTTTAAATGATCAGAGAATTATCAGAGCAGAGGATTAGATCAACAGTCAGAAAGTAATTTTAAATAGTAAATGATACTCATAAAATGCATGATCAAAATGGAAACATAAATCCTATATAACTGTGCTTCAGGTGAGTTCAATTTCAAATAATTTGCCAGGTGACTACAATTTTACTTGGCAAGTTTTAAGAGCATCTGGTGGAAAAAGCTAAAAATGGAAACTAGTCATACTTCACATATTCTGTCTCAATTTGGTAAAGTGCATTTGCGTGAAATGTAGAATCGAAGTAGAAAGCGTCCATAGCTGCTTGCTATGCAGAGGAGAAGCAAAATTTTGAAGATCAGAGCTTCAGCAGCTGCAGTGCATTTCAAATTAAAGGCAGGTTTTTTCATGTGCAGAAAATGATAGGTCTTGAGCCAAAATTGCTCAAAACTTACCTTGCATTTAATAAAATTTCAGAAATTCTATGATATAAAAATAACGATTTTTCTCTATTTCCAATCCAAAATCATGATCTCAGTGCTTTATTTAAAAAAGAAAAATTATAAACTTATCCAATAGGTTCAAAATATTGGTATTTATAAATAAGGACCTTTATGTATATATAAGAGTATTTACTTATTTTGTTCTCAGGAAGACTTAGTTTTTCTATATGTATCTTAAATTATTCTACTTGAAAGTCATTAAAGAAATACAGGTTGCCCAAATATATCAATATATAAATTTTGTTTTATTTTTTTCCTTAAATTCTCAACTGTCTGTAAGAAAACATCTTAGAATAAGTTTTACATACATTTTAGTATATTTAGTTCACATTTCAGGTGCAGGGTTTTATGATTTTCAGGAAAACCTCATTTTTAATGTCACATGACTTTTATACAGCTATGCAAAAGTGTTACTGTCCACTTGGGACATTTAAAGTAGAGAAACATATAGATGCTTTTCTTTATTATTTTATATGTGTAACCCATAAGGAAGCCTATAAGTAAAATAAAATTGGCATGGCTTTTGTTGAATATTTAAAAGAATTTAGGTGTACATAAATTATATAGCTGAGCAATGGAAAAGCTAGAGCTGAACACTGAGATAATTATTTCTATATTCCAGTACCTGCATTTGTGACTTATTTATTTTTGACAATGAACTATATGTCAAAATTAATTCATACATGTTTACTCAACTATTCTAGATATGATGTAGGACTCAAGAGATCCCATGTAACTGAAGAAATGTGCAGCAGGCTAATAAGATGGCAAGCAATATTTATAAATTAGTACACACAAAAATTTAGCAATAACAGGTCAAGGGGAGTTATTGACATCATCATGCAAGAGGTATTTTTTTTTCATAAATAAGACCTCATAAACTTCCTGAGACTGGGGGAAAATATTCAGGAGCATCAGCAAGCAAAAGAGCTTGCACAAGGGGTTGCTAGAAGGGCCTTGATGGCTCAGCAGTTTTCTCTGTGGAAAGCAACCTATTCTTGAATTAAAGATGGCTAAACAGATAAAGATTGAACTTTTCAACTGCAACGTAGGTATAGGAAGAACTCCTCTTTTTCCCCCCTACTGAGCAAGCAGTAAAATTTTACTACATATCACCAATTGCATTTTTGAGCGAAAATCTATCCTGAGACCTTCTGCAGTGTAAATGAAGACTGGGGAGGTAAATATCTAAAGTGGTTCATGTGGAGCTCTCTAATCAAAAGTGGTGAAGCACCTGTTTAGTTTTGCTGAGGTTTCTTATGTTGATGTTTCATCTTTCACAGAACAAAAGTCTTCTAAGTTAAAAGAGTGTAAAAGAAGGTTTGCATAAAAATTGGAAAAGTAAAAATTGGAGTTTGTGTGGCTGGGCCAGATGTGTAATAACGTTAGTTTTATCCCAGTGACAGAATTTTATGGAAAACAATAAAAGCTACATAAAAGAATGCTGATGGCATCACTTTACCATTAGCATTAGTTCAGATGTGTATGAGAGCGAATAGGCGCCAGGGAGAAAAAGAGAATTTTTTCTTTGACCATTAAGTTAATGGAGCTGATAAATGGAATTGTAACATTGACACTAAGTGACAGTCTTGTTCCTTTGAAATCTGCTGTTTCGTTCTAGTTACTTCAACCTTGAATTTCTAATGTGTACAGCTATTACATTTAATAGTGTGTTTTGTGACTTTATGTGATTCCAAAGAATAATAAAAGAAATGCCACTTCTGCTTGAATAAAGAAAGTTAAAACACATTAGAGAAATTTCAGATCCATATTTATATATGACTTCTATAATTTGTTCCTCTGAAATATAAGTGTGCTTGTTTTTCTTCTTAGAGTGAATGAAAGAATGGTATGCAGCTAAAACAAATACTCTTTTTTCTGTTTTTAAAGAATTAACTTAGAGGGCTAGGGAGATAGCCAGCAGTCTAAGCACCTGCCTAGACTCCAAGCACAAGGTCTGGAGTTCGATCCTTGGTTGATCCCTGGCACTGAATGTAGTGCCAGCCCTGAGATCAGAAGTGGTGGTGCATGTCTGTAATCCCAGCCCTGAGGATGCTGAGACCAGAAGATCACTACAAGTCAGAGCTGCATAGTGAGACACTGTACTAAATAAATAAATAAGTATTATTTAAAAAAGAATCAGATTAAAGAATATGATTATCGCCTGACTGTTTCAACATAATTATTTTCTTTGTATCCAGGCAAAATATGCATGTGTGCATTTCTAGAGGGAACAAAGTGACTACTTGTAAGATTTTTTTTTAAGAAAACGTAACAATGTAAAAAGAATGGCTAATACTATTTATCTGTTTTACTTATTTATTTTTTTTGATTGAGATTGGCCTAGTAGTTCAGGGTGGCCCAGAGCCCACTGTGTAGCCCAGCTGGGCCTCCAATTCATGGTGATTCTTCATCTTCACACTCCTCAGCTGGGCACACAGTCATGTGCACCATCAACTTCACTCTCTACATTTTAAAATGAAGAGAGTTGGCAATATAATTTCTGTAAAGCAAAAATTACATTTTGCCCTCAAAGTCTTGAAATAGCTTATTGAAAAAGAATAATAAGGACTGATATTTCTCCTATGTGAATACATTCATTACACTAAATTGTGCATACATATGCATATATATGAGAACTATATATCTTGATCATTTCTCCACAAAATTTTAGAATATACATTCTCATATTTTAATTAAATTAATGACTTTTGTGCCAGATATTTTAGAGAAAGTTGACACCAGTTTGGGTAGAAACTTTGCTTTTTTATTAGAAAACTTAAAATTCTGATTTAAAAAATGAGATCTCCTTCAAATAAACCAATCCATGTGTATATAAACACAGATCAAATACAAATCTTTGAAGGCATTCACAGGGTGGGTTATGTTTTAAACATTCAGGTTCAGAGGTATCAAGTGGTTGAAAGAACCAAGAAGGAATGCTCTACAGTATAGTTTGCACATACATATAAAAACTTTAAGGGAGAAAGGAAGAGTTATTTCTAATTTATATCCCTATCTAAGAAGGAAAATTAAAATTTGATAAAGGTGTTGCAAGCCAATAAAGTACATTGTCATAAACATTTTAGAGAGCAACATTAAATAAACACCAGCTAATGTTGGCAGAGGTGATCAATAAGTAAAAGTTCAAATTGACTATCAATATAATTGTCTCTTTTCAAAGGACACTTTAAATTAACTGTAATCCTTGATTAGAAAATTAGTCAGCGTAAAAGGATGGCTTTACAACTTGAGTGTATTGATCAGCCATAAGCAAGAGGGACTGTTTGTCAAGCTTAGTCTCTTTTAAAAAATTCTCTGTTTCTTAAAATTACCTTGGCTAGCTAGTCAATGTCTCTCCATTAAACAGGGAGACTTTGTTCATTATTTTGTTCACATATTCTTTTACTTATGCATCGATATATCTAATGGACTTTCATCATACATCCATAAAGACAGAGGTAAAAAATTTAACCAATATTTCTATTTAATTTTGCTGTGTAGCAAATAACTCCAAAGTGTAGCCATTAATTTAAAAAGTTTGTTTTCCTTGGGGATTGCTTACTGAGGTGATCTGGCCTGAAGTGAGCTGGGCTACCCTTATGCAATGGCTGCACCCAGCTGAGTCAAAACTGCAGCTGACTGATTCTACGAATATGACTGGTGTGCACTCTGCGAAGAGCAGATTCACTTCAAATGCACGTCATCCAGAATCTCAGACATAATTGCTTAAGGTAAAGTCATAGTCACAATGAAGTATTAAACTCATCAACCAGGATTTTTAATGAAATAAGGTATGTGTGGATCCCACACCGAGGAGAGGAAGTTCCCAAAAAGAAGAGTGTCTTGTGTTCCAACTTTATCTCTCTAGCATCCCTCCTTCTCCTTGGGCTTTGCCCTGCAGCCTCTTGCCTGGTCTCTCTGCCTGTGGAGATGGGTGTGTGATATGTGCATTCTGATTCCCAAGATTCCAGCAGCAGAGGGTACAAGGCATCAAGAAATAGAAGAACTCTTGTTTTATTTTTGCCCATTTTTATTGGTTAAAGAAAATCTCAGGTCATGCTCCAATGTATTGGAAGGAGTTGTAGGAATGATTGTTTACTAAAAGCTGTATGAAATTTACTGTCACCCACCATGTCACCAAAAGGCTACTTCACATAATGAATGATAAAAATCCCAACAGAATGTCATAAATAATACCTATTTTAAAGTTTGAAGATTTTTCTATTGAAATAACCAAACTGGATTCATACTGAGAAAATACATCAAAATAAGTCAGGTTATGTTCTTACCAATTCCATAGCTTATTCATATCTATTTGTACTAAGTGTTTTATTTTCCACACATATTTGGGTTTGTCCAATTTCTGTTACCAAGGATGAGATAAATTGAAGTCCATAATGCTTAAGTATTCTCATTTAGATTTAAAATTCTAGTAACAAGATCAAAATTAATGCATGCATGTACCAAATTCTAAAAGTTTTCTTTGTACTTCTATTAGAGAAAAAAAAACAAAACATTTTTTTGGTAACCACAGAACATGCATTCTTAAAGGAGATTGAAAATAAAGGTATTCACAGATAATACCTGTGTCTTCATGAAGATTTTGATGTTGAATGATGCAAG
>NDGN011458251.1:0-14289 GCA_002564285.1 Tympanoctomys barrerae | reverse complement strand
GGGGCCTGCCCCTTAGCTCAGCTCTTTAAGTGGCTGCTTCAACAAAGCAGTCAGGCTCAGGGTTGCTGTGGTTCGATCCCCACAACTCAAGCCAGCCAACCTGCCCTGAAGGCATTCGGAGAAAAAAAAAAAAAAAGAATAAGAAACCTTAGAAAATGAGATAGTTATCTCATTTTTATGAACAGCTTTTTTTCTCTAAAGCACAGAATTCCATTTGCAGATAATAAAGATGAACATAAGAATACTTCTTGCATAGCCACAGCGAGTAGCTTTGACATGCGTTATGGTAAGAAGCCATTCCCTGAAAGGAGCTGAGAACCAGTCACAGCGGGAGTGTAGTGCTCTGCGCTGGGCAGTCAAAGCAGTGAGAGGCTGGACTGTTTATGCAGACTGTGGGCAAGTTACCTCAGCCTTTGATTTTTCCACCAGAAAATTTGTGTCTCATTCTATCCTGTTAATATGACAAATGTTAAAATACTTTGACATACACATGGAAACATAATTTGTTTCCTTATGTTTAAAAGAGAAGGACCCAATATTAAAAGAACAACTAGCTTTTTATTATTATCATGCACACATAGGCAGTGTACACATTAATGGCACTCGCCACGATGTTTGCATACGTTGTACATTGATCCTGTGTACCCTCCCCATTACTCTTGTCCCTTTCCCAGTCCCTTTTATACTCTTAGGTCATTTTTTAAAAGTTCCCATTGATGGATATTTAACTTTATAATTCAGTTAAAATCAGTGGTTAATTTTTAAGCTAATTATTAGAAAGGATTTTATCATCAGAACTCTGGCAGGCTGAAGCAGGAGGACAGCAGATTTGAGCCCAAACTTGGCAAATTAGTGACTCATTGAGACCCTGTCTCAAAATACGATAAAGAGGCTGGGGTATAACTCAATACAAAATGCCTCAGTATGGAAACAAAAGCATAAACCCAGAATTTGATCAAACTACTTTTTAAATTTTACTTTTCCTTTTTAAATTTATAACAAACATACATTATACATATTTGTAGGGTATAGTATGATGTGATAAAGTTCATGTCATCAAATTTGACTAGCAAAGCCATCACCACAAACATTTATCCCTTCTTTGTGGTGAGAACAGTAAAAATCCTCTTCTATCTATTTTTGAAATACATTGTTAACTGCAGTCACTTTCCTGTTTGATAGAACACTGGAATTTATTGAAAACACCATACAACCTAAAGAAAAATAATTTTCAGTGAGCATAGGAACGAAATTTTTAAAAATACATAGTTTCTTAAAAATTGTAATTTTCCTGTGAAAATCTTCCAAATCCAAAAAACTCTCAGATGTGAAGTATTCAGTATCCCAAGCATTTCAGATAAGGGATACTCACCTGTGTTTCCACTACCTGATAAATTAGTTCTGTCCTTACTTTATGACCAACTTCCTCTCACTGCTTCCAATACCCTCTGTAAGCTGATGACGCCCATGGACAGAACTCCTGCCTTAACCTTTCCTCTGAACTAAGATTATTTAACCAACTGCCCGCTAACCTTCTCTGTTTCTGTACCTAATAAACATCTTAAATCTGACAAGTCCAAAGTCTTGATGTCCTCCTTACCTGATAAACTTGCCTTTTTCTCAGTGGCACTGCCCGGTACAGTGGTACCCAGTCCGTCAGCCAGGCCTTCTGGCTCCACCTTCGTGTAGTCTGGCTGCATCCTCCAGCACCACCGTGATGTACTCTACCCTCATTTCCTGCCTGGCCATGGAACACCCCCCAACTGGAATTCCCACTTTGTCCCTTCACACCTGTAGGCCTTTCTCTGTCCAGCACCTCAAGTGACCTTTTAAAAAGGTTCTGTCATTTCCTTCTGCTAAAGCCTCTAAATGACTTCCTGTCTAATTTCAAATGAAATCCAAAGCTCATTCCCAACCCTTATATATCTGGCCCCCAGTTATTGTTTCATCTCTACCAAGCCCTCCCCCCAGGGCCTCTTCCACACTGACCTCCTTAGTGTTCCTACAGCATCAGGCACTCTATCCTCTGTTTTATATGCAGCATAATTGCAAATTATGTTGCAATTAACATACAGCGTAAACTGAATAAGCTAAAAAGCCATCATTTAACTTTTTCCCCTTGTTGTACTGGAGACTGAACCAGGGAACTCTACTGCTGAAATCCATCGGCAGCCCTTTTTAAAATTATTCTTTATTTTGAGACAGGGTCTTGATAATTTTCCCAGGCTAGACTCAAAGTACAATCCTTCTGCCTCAGCCTCAATAGTTGCTAGGATTATAGACATGTGCCTCTGTGCCTGGGTACCAGTTGCATTTTGGCATTGGTTTGGGGTTTTTTGATTACCATTATTTTTTATTCATGACTGTTCTTTGAGAACCTTCATTTGTTGTTATTAATCTAGTAACTTCTGTTTAATAATTTCACTCCTCACCTAGCTATGGAGGTAAGTAAATCATCTTTCCTCTTCCTCATAGGAAAATAGCATCATCCTCAATGGAACCGTGATGGTCAGCCCGACTCGCCTGCCCACGTCCTCCAGTGGAGATCAGCTAGGCGGCGGTGACTGGGTGCGCTACAAGCTCTGCATGTGTGCCGATGGGACGCTCTTCAAAGTGCAGGTGACCAGCCAGAACATGGGCTGCCAGGTCTCAGACAATCCCTGTGGAAACGCGCATTAGAACGCCAGAGGTCATCTCTGTTTATCTGTTGACTCAACCTTTGTTTTTTAAGAATACGCATGCCAATCATGCTTTTACAGAGTCTGTGATAACTCACTGTAATTATTTTGGCTGAGAGCACTACTGTATGTATTGTGTAGCCTCCCTACTTAAAATATTCTTGGAACCCTAAATTTTAATATATTTTATTAAGTTGCACTGATTTTCAAATGACAGTGCTCTAAACAATTACAAGAAAGTAATGAGGGCCGGGGAGATGGCTCAGTAGAATAAGCGCTTGCCTGGCAAGCACAAGAGCCTGAATTCAATCCCCAGTTCCACCAAAAAAAAAAAAAACCAACAACAAAAAAAGAAGTTAACGAGATTAATCTCTAAAAAAGTGTTATTAGAATTTCACTATCTCTTGTCTAACTGATTTTAAAGGGCTGAAGCAGTTGCTTAGACTCACTGTAAGGAAGCTTTGGGTCTAATAGACCCACCAGAAGCACGACATAACACTGATTCTTCTTTTTAAAATTAGTACATGTTTGTAGTACATAGTTTTTCATGCTGTGTTTTAACTCCTAATAATAAAGACACAAATTTTTAGTGCACTAACCTTGAGCCATCTTCTCATGTCCAAGTGAAGGGATTAGAGAAGTACACATGTGAGTCAGTAATAATCTGCGGTTCCTTAATCTTACTCTAAGAAGAAAATACTCTGTAATATAGTGGTTACTTGAAATGGTGATTAAGCATTAAGTGTTCATAATGTGGTGGAAATTAAATACAATCTCAGCTTTAACTTTTAATATAGTGATTGCTGTCATTTATTGAGCATCTTGTACTTGCTAGGTGCTTCCTAGGTACTGCATGTTTAATGTCTAACTCTCACAGCAACTCTATAAGTAGGTGTTATTATCCTAGGTTTAAGCAGAAAGAAACTGCGGATCAGACAAATGAAGAAATCTGCCTAACATCCAATCCTAGTAGAGCTAGGATTGGAATTCAAATGGAATTTAAATCTGAATGTACCTGTTTCTAAATACCATCTTCTTTTTACTATCTACACATAATTTTCAATTATTTAAAATTCTAGAAAGGTGAAAAAAAAGACAAACTCAAATTTAGCTATGCAAGTAAGAATCAAATAAAGCAGGTATGCTACTCTAGTTAAAAGATAAATAATTTCAAAAAAAAAAAGACCAGTCACTGTCTGATTTTAAACCATTATAAGCCAATTCCAAAGTATTATTGAAATATATTTCAACACTAATTGGCCTTCATGTGAGGTACACCAGCTTTCCTGTTGTGATACGCAGGATTGGCCACCTCAGACCCAGGCCCTGTGAGCCCTGCTCCAGGAGAGGCCGGTGGGCTCGCCCCAGTGTGCCACACTACCAGCTCCCCTCACCATGTACACTGGGCCTTGCAGAGAAGTCAGGGTGCGCTGGACAGAAGGGCGTTCGTCCAAGATGTCGAACAGTAATTTTAAATAAGTATAAAAATGTATTTCTGCTTCTAAAATCACTGTTTCATTGTAATCATTTACAGCTCTCAGGACAGTTAATGTTAAGTATATTTTGAGTTACTTGATTTGAAAGAAATTCTCTGGAATCATTAACATAGACACAGGATCAAGAACAGGACAGGGACTCCAAAATAGAGTGCAGTAAAATAACAGGACGTATCACAGGCTTCACCTACACTGACGTGTAACCATATTCCGTCATGCTCACTTTTAACTGTGTAAGAAAATTAAAGCAACAAACAAAAAACAGTTTGTACTCAATATAGCTGTGGTTTTTTTCTAATATAAAAACCAAATACCTTAGAGACTGTCAAGTCATTAAACTACTAAAATAAGAATTGATTTATTATCTAACATTGAGAGCAGTTTTTAAAGGACAGAATGAAGTTCGTGACCTCTCATTAATTGTAGTGATATTTAAACCTACTTGAATGTATTCAATATCGTTTAATATTTCAAACCTACATAGAAAAATTATCGCAATTTTTGCTTATATGCTCAGTATATTTTTAAATTTTACATTCATTAGTATTGTGCTCTAGATTTGTTTTAAAAATTTCTTAATTTTTACTAAAATCACAAAACACTATTTTATGAAATATTGTTCATTGAATAATACATTAATCTATTTTTACTTCTGCTTGAAAAGTACTTATGTTTTTGATACATCTCCATTAAGTGCTTTTGACATGAGAAGATGCTTTTATAGAACTGTTAATGGCATAGCATTTTGGGATGCTTTATGAGGGGTCTGTGGTTTTTCACTGAAATGTAGACCTAGGAAATTTACTGGGAAGCAGAGCAAGGACAAACCACCCTTTTTACCTGTGACCTATCTTCACTCTCAGTAAAGTTTCAGCTACCCAAGCTCACCACTAGATGGCGTTTTTCTATAAGCAGAAAAATTTGCCGCCTCTGCTGTGTGCTCCTCTGCCCAGAGCCACACCCCCCAGGGGAGGTGGCTGGCAAGACAGCGCCTGGGCAGGGTGGAGATTCATGCTTCCTTACGTGATAGTACTGTTCTAGAGGGGCATTGCAGTGATAAGGGGAACAAAAGAAAGAAATGCAAAATTATTTAGACTCTAATGGGCTGAAGGGGAAAATGTGAAACCACACAAACAGGGACTGCCTATAAATAGTCTGCAGTATTTTAAAATATATGTATTTGTATTTTTGCACTATGAAAACAATACATTTTGTGAGATAGTTTTGATGATGACAGGTAGAAGTTCTATCTAGTTTTGAATGAGTGTTTTTTAAGAGAATGTTAATGGTGCTTAACTTGACAGAAGAGACCATTGAAATGCTGATAATTTTATTCTTTTTAAAAGTGTTGAGAAGGGAAAAGATTAAAATCATGCCATATAAAAAGCAGTCTATAAATTTGTTTCCCGTTGCTAGCTTGAGTTTCAGTTCAGTTTGTAATAATTATTAATGATCTCTGTTTACAATAAAAAAATCTGTAAACTGTTTACTTTTATTTTTTAATGGTTATATGGTGGGTTTCTGCTTGGTCATACAAATATGGTTTAAACATGGCTTGAGAATTCCTGTAATCTCCAGAGTCAGAGTTAGAAAGTTGGGCATTCCCAGTTTGGATATTCCTGCCTCCTGCATGTCAGACACCAGTGTGGCAGGCCTGCCCAGAGCGTGAGGCCAGAGCCCAGAGCCGAAAGGGTGAAGCTTGCCAGGCAGCAGGTGTTAGGCAGGATGGGTGGAGCCTCCCCTCAGGCCTAAACCCTAGCTGCCTCCACCCTGCTGTAGACCACTTGGAAACTAGCTGAGGATGCTCAGGTGGGCCTCAGAAGCAGCGCTAGCATCGTGTTCTTTCCACGTCACGTCAGCACCCAAGGTAATCCCACTGCCTTTTTCCACCTTCTCTTTATGTAAGAATGAATTCCTTTCCACTCCTTTTTTAGCTATCTTCTCTTTTTTTTCTCTCACTCTATGATATGCACATATACCCAGTGTTTTTAACTGTTTCCTCATAACTTCAGCTTGAGTATGTCTGCCCAGAGACTTGTATTTTACCTAATTGTTTCCAGTTTCTTCAGAAACCTTTTCTGGAGGTCTCAGTGATTTTATTACAGGCCCACCTGATGTTATTAGTACATATAAATTTGTACTATTTCATACATTAATATCTTTCACTTTAAGTTATAAGATTACCTTATATAATTCAAATCGATTAATATATCATTCTCTTCAACCTAAAAAGCAGGGTGATAAAAATGTTTAATTTGTGCCCCTTTAAAAAATTATTTTCCAAGCACATCTTCAGTTCTGCAAAATAACGTGCCCATATGGAATGATGGCAATGTTTTTGGGTGTTGTTGCTAATGTTATTGCACTAGCCTGGTATGCAGTTATATATATACGCATAACATTTGTAGCTTTGAATGTAGAAACAAGTATCTTTCTTACTGGGGCAAATTAATTCAATTTCTGGTGTTGCATAAGGGGCACACAGTAAACCACTTCTTGCTGGAGGGCACCAATGCAATGTGTACTTGAATTTAGGTGCCCTTCAAGTTATGTCAGAATTACTCTTGTGTGAAATGAAAGTTTAAAACCAATACTGTAAATTTCATTCACTTTATGCACATTCATGCAAAGAGCATAGCCCAGTGACAGGTTACAGACTATTAAAAAGATTAAACATGGGAATATGTGTGTGTTTGTCATGGTCTTTAACATTTGTTTGGGGTATTCAAAGCAAACAGAATAAGCACAAACAATACAGGATAGTGTTGACATTCTTCCAAATGGATTGTTACTAATGTACATTTATTCAATATTTACCGAAAGCATAAAGAAAAGAGGCTAGGGCAGAAAAATGAGTCTTGGACCACAGAATCTGAGGTAAGTCTGGAAGGATATGTAGAATTTAGACTAGGAAAGGAAAAGAGCTTGGAATTGGAAATGAAGGAAAAGCTAATTTTAGCAGGAGATGTATGTACATGTATAGGTTTTGCCCACGTCCCTTCTTGCAGTTGATCCACATGTATTCACCAAGCTTCCTACATTAGGTTAGCTGGGTAATATGAAGCTCTGAATGCCAATGTGAGAATCTGGACAGTAGACAACAAGGAGTGCTTTGAGGGAATTACTTGGAAAAAAAGGACTTGAGAAAATAATCTCTTGGAATTAGTAGGATAGATCAAGAAAGAGGAGGCTCGGTAAGATTGGTTAAACCATTTGAGCATTTCAGACTGCTGATAAAAACGAATGAGTGCTATGAGTCCAGAAGGAAGAGAGAATTTATTGTCACTTCTCTACTGAATAATATTATTTGTACACACACTGGATTTTTGATTTTGTACATTTGTTTCTGTGTGACACTGGGGATTGAATCCAGGGCCTTCACACTGTACTTCATCCCTAGCCACTCATTCATTCATTCATTTAGAAAGGGGCTTGCTAAAATCTCAAGTTGCCCAGACTGTCAAATTTTTAATCCTCATGTTGCAGGCTCCCAGAGTCCTGGGATTATAGGCATGTACCACCATGGTTGGCTACATGCTGGTTTTAAAATGGAATTTAGTTTAAAATGTATCCCCAAAATCTACCTTTCTTGCCATATTCTTCTTCTTATTATTATTATTATTATTATTACTATTTAAATGTATTTGGTTGTTGCAGGGTCTCACTACATAGCTCAG
Source organism: Tympanoctomys barrerae (assembly GCA_002564285.1). Taxonomy (NCBI): domain Eukaryota; kingdom Metazoa; phylum Chordata; class Mammalia; order Rodentia; family Octodontidae; genus Tympanoctomys; species Tympanoctomys barrerae. The sequence continues at coordinate 6,438 of NDGN011458251.1, read as the reverse complement.
ACTCTTGATCCTCCTGCTTTCAGCTTCCCCAGAGAAGGGATTAAAGGTGTGTGCCACTATGCCGGACTCTGGCCAGCTCAGTCTGCCTGGGGATCGGGGATTGAACTGCAGTCCCTGTGCTTGTCTGAGCTTGCTGAAGCAGGCACGCTAGTCTGCTGAGTTGTCTCGCCAGCCCTTACAAAATTATTTTTGTGTGTGTACATTCAGCCTTTGTAACTTGGGTATATTTGTTTTATAACTTTCAGTTGCTTCTCAAGAATTTTTTAAAAGATACTTGATGTTTCTCTCTGTATCATCGACTCTGAAGCATTTTCATAACTCATATATGTTGTATTTAATGAATTTAAATGCTTTTTAAATTATTTGTGAACTCACAAAAGACAGAGATAAAACTTCTGCTAGTCATAAAATCAAACATCTCTTTTGTGAGTTGACCTTTCTATTCATGAAATTGTGGGAGGTTCACAGCTTAGTGTAACTGATTGTCATTCAAGTCATAAACCACATAGCTGATTACAGTGTTCTAGAAAAGTGTAGCAGACTTTGCTCCCTTCTAATTGCCAGCAGAGAAACAGAGGAGTCTAATCTTCAGGAGTTCCACTCACTCCAAAACAGACTGCGGAATGAATGGTTCTGCAAAAGCAGGTACAGAGGTAAGGCCTTAGTGATAGTTTCTGAAAAGGCAGGAAGTCCTTTCTTTAGAGTGTCACATAAGTGCAGTTTAGTACGATATGTACCATTTTGGTAGCTACATTTTTATATCTCATTTTCTAAGAAAGTGTTCACTTAAATTGATAAATAAGGTAGTTCTGAATCTTTGAGTATTCTGCTTCTTAATTGCTGTTCATTTTTTTGTATATTTGGAAAGTCAGTTTTTTTTTCTCTAGGCATTATGAAAAGTGTCTATTTCAGAGTCATTGCCATAGTTGTAGGTCTTAACTGAAACAGTGACAAACCTATCAGGAAGAAGAAGGATTTTCCTCAATTTTGAGTGCCGGAGGAATGAATTATCTTCTGATAAATCGTTCTACTGGGAAGCATGAGATTCCCACAGACAGATCACAGACAGCAGCCTCTGTGGAAGTAAACATCAGAATTTACAGAGTTCTCACACAAAAAAAGGAGAATAAAACACTGGACCTCAGAAATAGTCTCATATCAAAATGGTCTTTAGTCCTCTCTCATATTTTCAGTTTGGAAATAAACTAAACCTTTCAACAATGCCGTTCACTCCCTCCATTAGGAGGACTAGATAAGAGGCAAAATGTATTATAAGAAAAAATATAAATATGAAACATTTACCTTGAATTGTTAGATATTAAAATATTTGAACCAGTTATTTTTTAGTGCTTTTCCATACTACATGTATGATCTTCCAGTGCTAACTCCTCAGGGTGGAATATTGGAGGAGAGGCTGCCAAAATGACTTTTGCTTCTAAAGGTGCTCACTCTATGAAGAAATAAACTGTGTGGCACCTCTGAGTGTAAGTACAATTTTAAAAGATGGACTAATCAGAGAGACAGTAAGTATGTGAAGAATTAATGTTTTATGTAAATAGAAATTCTGTGTTTGTGTTCAGTTTCAAGGGAACACCTAAAGTAAGGTGTTTATCAAGTAAATACTGTACACTAAAAGGAGTTTTATGGGTTTGGTTTTGTATTTGCCTGGAACCGGGAGTGCTCTGCCACTGAGGTACATCCCCAGCCCTTTTTATTTTTATTTTGAATGGGGCTTCCTAAATGGCCCAGGCCAGCTTTGGGCTTATGATCCTTTTGCCTTCTTCTCCTGAGTAGCCGTGATTACGAGCGTGTGTCACCATGCCTGGCCAAAAGAGTTTCTTTAGTGGCATTGGAAATTATAATCTGTGGAATTTATAGTGAATGAAATTTAATCCACTGATAGTGCAACTTGTGCTAATGTTATATGGATTTGCCAAGAAACACTAGAAAGTCTTTAGTGCTAAATAATAATGTAAGATTTTAAGCTGTTTTATCATATATTTAGTATGAAAAAACACTAAAAAATAACTAGTTCAAATATTTTAATATGTAACAATTCAAGGTAAATGTTTCATATTTATATTTTTTCTTCTTATAATACCTTTTGCCTCTTACCTAGTCCTAATGTAAGTAACATATATGCCATTATGTATTAGTGTGCAACCTTTCCTATTATCAACAAAATCAGAATTCATTATTCTATTTTCTAACAAGATACTCTACATATCTTCCTATTATAATAAGCTTTTATCTGAAATTCAGTCATTTATGTGTTAGAGATTCTTTGCCAGTATGCCAGGATTTATTTAGAAAGTATATCCAATTCATAAGATAAAACTTTTTCTGCCTTTTTATATCTGAGAGTGCTTGACAGTTTCCTTTGTTTTTTATCTTGTTCAGTATTTGTTAAGCACTTTATATAAGATACTTGTGCATTAAAAAATAAGGGCATTTCTACTTTCTCCATCTCAAATTATGCATGCTTAGTTTTTTTCATTTATTATGTCTTATATTTCATTTTTTAAATTCTTTCTCTAGACTCTGGCCTTGTTTTAAGCATCATTTTGGCAATAACTATCTTCTAGGTAAAGGCATGATTGTTCCACTCAGTATATCAGAATTGTGTAAGAGGGTGCCAGTCTATTCTTCATGACCTTTGCCATTAAACTGATGTGTAATATTTTCAGTATAAAGTATAAACTCATTGAGTTGTATTTTATCTTTTTTTTTTTTTTTCAGAACTGGGGATTGAACTCAGGCCCCTGCGCTTGCCAGGGAGGCACTTATTCCACTGAGCCATCTCCCTAGCCCCCTATTTTATTCTTATTACAAAAAGACCCATTATTTATAGAATGTTTAGAAATTGAAGAAAATTAAAGCCATTTGATAATATATATTTTTCAAGTTTGCTCTTTATGCCTTTAATACATATTTTCTTCCAAAACTGAGTAAAACTGTATATCTTGTAATTTTTATTTTCATATTTCAGAATATTTTGTACACATTTATGTAATTAAACAGTTTCCTAAATATTTTAAATGGTTGGATATTTTCAAATACATATGTATCATTGGCTTAATCAAGCAACATTTAGCGTTTTGTTTTGCAGAACCAGGGATAGAACTCAGGCCCTTGTGCTTGCCAGGGAAGCACTTATTCTACTGAGCCATCTCCCCAGCCCCATTTAGTTTATTTTTTACTGAGTATCACTATAGTTACACATCGTAATTAAGGCTATTTTCACAGTAGTGTGGTAGTTGTAAATGTCACTCACAAAGTCAAGTATCCTAGAGGTATAGCCTACTGCTAGTAACAGTGCAGTTTCTGACTCTCCGTGAGGGGTGGTTATAGCGGTACATAGTACTGCTCTTTCATCACCTTTCCTCTGCCTTTTCCCAGCTTTGTACAACAGCTGCAGACAGGTGTCAAGGGGAGTGGGTGAGTATGTCCTTTGCTCACTGCTACCTGGAGAACATTACTTTGCCGTCTTTTCAGCTTTTAGAAAAGTCTTTCCCTTCTGTGTTTGTTCAAAAGCTTCTATGTCTAGAAATTCCTTTCCTCTAAACATTTAGTGCTGTGGGCTCCTCTTCCTTCTGCCTTGCTGTGTGCCTCCCCTGGGACAGTGAATACAGAGCCTAATTTCTGCTTAAATGAAAAGAAAAAAGGAAAGCTGTAGGGAAGTAAAAGACTGGTATTATCCAACTATGGAGTAAATAGAAAAATGTTGCAACCCTCTCCTTATGGCCAGTGTCTTCCCCAGTTAATAGGTATTAGAGTTGATACCAGTTTCACTTCTGGGACAAATATCCCATAAAGGCAAGTTCAGGTTCATCTTCCTTTCTTTGAGATAAACCCCTGCCTCCCAGAATATCATAAAAAATGTAGAGTTTGCAAAGGAGAAAAAAACCTAAAATGATCAAATCTTGTATCAGAAATTCTATTAAAATTATAGCAAATGATATTATGGCAAAAGAAATTTTTTCAGAGAAATATGATAAGGTACATATTAGAAAGCCAGTGTAAACCAGGAACCTAATTGGATATAATTCAGAGTCCTTTTATCTGTGATATTTTATGATTGAAATATTTTCTATAATCATCATACTTTCAGTTTTCTTACATTGAGTGTTCTGACATTGCTTTGCATTTTATGTTGCTGTAACTATGGTTGGGTAACTGACTTTGAAATCCTGCTTTGAGGGCTGGGGAGATAGCTTAAGGGTATAAGTGCCTGCCTGACAAGCCTAAGGTCTCAAGTTCAATCCCCAGTACCACAAAAAAAAAAAAAGAAATAGTGCTTTGGAGTAAAATAGCTGGTAAGAGATAGGTGCTACCTGGGACACCATCCAATGTCTGGCCTTTCCTTTGCTGTTTTTCTTTCTTTCTTTCTTTCTTTCTTTTTTTTTTTCTTTTTTGGTGGAACCAGGGATTGAACTCAGGCCCTTGCACTTGCCAGGCAAGCACTTATTCTATTGAGCCATCTTCCCAGCTGTTTTTCTTTCTTTAAGTCTATTTAAGATTCACATCTAGGTAATACAGATGTCCTTGATTTACAATAGGATTTCATCTCCATAAACTGATCCTAAGTTGAAAATGCATACAGTACACTTCACCTCCAAACATAGCCTAGGCTCACATTCCTTAATATGTGCAGAGTACTGTAGTAGCCTACAGTTGGGGAAAATCATGCAACACACAACCTGTTTTATAATAAAGTATTGAGTATCTCATGTAATTTATTGTATACTGTATTGAAAGTGAAAAACAATGGTTGCGTGACCATGCTTTCATACCACTATAACATTGAAAAATTGTGTCAACCCATCATAAATTGGGTGCCATCTGTATAAGATTTATTCATTGACTTGTTATAATTAAATGAAAAATTATTTTTTGTATCTAACTTCTCAGTGTCTGGCATAATAAATGGTAGCAATTAAAATATGGGAAAAGTACTTTGCAAATGTTAGTTTTTATTACTCTCGGCACAAATTGAAAATAACAGTATACTTAGAAACAAACAATTTGTTTTTCTCTAAATCTCATTATCTTTTAAAATGTTAAATAACTTGCTGGGAATGAGATTAATAGCCCTCTATAATTCATAAGTAGAGAACCATTTGTGTGTGGCTTGCTTCATCCAAAATAATAATAAGCTACAGACATTCCAGAAGACAGCAAGAAAGAAACTAGGATTACAGCACATATGTACCTGAATAATACATTTCCATGTGTTTATAAGTGGTAAATGCTTATAGAACATTGAGAAAAGCCCATTTTTTTCTAAGGGTGAACCCTTACAATGACCACCCACAGTCAGTCTGTGTTCAGGGTCAGCTGTGGTGTCACCAATAGATTTTGCATTGGGAAACACTGAGAGGAGCACTGATCAGTGTGGCTTACAAAATTGAAGCCAGCCATGATATTAACCTTAATGCTTGTTCTACCTTCCACTCACAACTTTGCTTTTAATGACCGACAAATAAGTGTGTTAGGTTTCTGTTACTATAACAAAATAACTGAGATTACCAACTTGAAGGAGAAAAGGTTTATTCTGGGTCACAGTTTCGGAAGCTTCAGTCAATGCCAGTTGGCCTGCTGCTTTTAGGCCTGCGTCTGTAGACAGTATGGCTGGAGGATGTGGTGGAGGAGGCTGCTCACCTGTGGAAGCTGGTGAATGAAAAGAAAAAGCAGAAGAGACTTGCATCCTGCAACTTCCTTTGAGAGCACTGCCCCCAAGTGGCCTAGAACCTCCTACCAGATACCACCTCTTTAAGGTTCCATCACCTCTCAGTGGTGTCAAGGTAGGAACCTGCCTAACATAGTTCTTTGGGTGAACTTATCCAAACTACAGCAGTCATTTTTTTTTTTAATGAAAACAGTGGTTTTAGTCTCTAGTTAAACTGCCCCATTTATTATTATTATTATTATTATTATTATTATTTTACTGTATTTGGTTGTTGCAGGTCTCACCACACAGCTCAAACTCATAGTGATCCTCCTACTTGCAGCCTTCCCAGCACTGGAATTTCAGGCGTGAGCCACTACTCCCAAACTCTGGCTGGCTCAACCTGCCCTGAAGGCAGGACTGATGCAGCATGTGGTACAGGGGGTCAAACCACTGTCCCTGCACTTGCCTAAGCAGGTGCTTTAGTCCACTGAGCTGTCTCGCCAGCCCCACTGTCCCACCTGCATCAAGCATATTTTTAAAGTACCTGCAGTGTATCAGGAAAGGTATTGGGAGCAGCATCTTAATTCAGATTCTAGTTAGGTTGACAGGCTAGCTGTGGCATCTTCACATTAACCCACTAAGTGCCAGAACTCAAGAGACAAATACTTTAGAAACAACATTATACAAACTAAAGGAGTTTTTTGTTTGTTTGTTTGTTTGTTTGTTTGTTTGCGGAACTGGGGATTGAACTCAGGCCCTTGTGCTTG
>NDGN011458245.1:0-13828 GCA_002564285.1 Tympanoctomys barrerae | reverse complement strand
CTCCAAGTTCCCAATGAAAATAAGGCAAGGGCAGTACTTTTATTGTTTCAGTTCCAAAATGGAGATTTTCCCCTTCTTAATAGGACTGTAACCAGATTCAATACCAGTCATAGCATTATTCAACACACTGACTATTCTTTTAGATCCCTACAGAAAATAAAATAAAATTTAGGTGTTGAAGGAAGAAATACCATAATGCATACTGTTGCGAGATGATGATTTAAGAACGCGCAGATTTACTAATCATTTAATCACTGAAGCAAGAGGCAGGCAACAAGATCGTGCTTAATACAATAACACTAGATTGCATCAACAATGGGATGCCAGTAGATTAAAATGAGAGGCCCCAGTGAGATGGGTTACATTCACAAAATCTGGACGGGCACACACACACACACACACACACACACCACGTTAAATTTTGACGTGGCTTTATTGGCTCTACAAATCCAAGCAAGAGACTAGAACCACCCTTTCAGAGCAGTCTGAAGAAAAGTTGGCTGCAAAAAGCAAGGGTGCCACCCTAACCCTTGGCCAGAAAGCGTCCCTCGTGTAAGGTGAAACGTACTGGTTTGCTCTAGCCATCCACACAAGCTTCATTTTAACTTACTGAATTCCTCAAGAAACGCTTGCTTTTCTGCCTCTGTGTTCCACGGGCCCCCTGACTGACAGGGGTAAGACTGATTCACAGCAGGGTGTCTCTCACTTGTATAGCTCCAGTGTTTTTAGATGCATGTGCCCAGTGAAGCCATTTTTAAGTGTGGTGTAATTTTACCTACAAAAATCCTCGTGTGTGCTAACTGACCCCTTGGTTTTCCTGTAGTTTACTACCAATGAGGCGGAGTAATAGCCTCTTTCCTTGTGAGGTAGGCTTTTTCTAGTTGTTTACTCTAGTTATTTTACTTTCCAATTCATCTTTTAAAAAAAATTAAGTAGCAGTCACGGCAGCACAGCTCCAGATGATGTGCCACCAATTTGTAACGCGATGCGATACACCTTTTTTGGTTGTATATTCAATATTCAATGTTGAAGCCACATTCGTAGGTAAGAGCTACTGTAACTTACACAAATGTCTGCATCCTCACAAAAGAACTGCAACACTACCCTGGTAAAACCAATTAACTGGTTAATTTTTAAAAGCTTCATGCGGAAAAATACATCTGACTTTACAAAGGCAGCAAAGCGTCAAACGCCTAAATTAAAACTGCAGTTATTTCTATGTCGTATCCTAGCATACATTTGGCTTTGTAACACTACCAATTTTTTTCTCTAAAAACACAATCACCCTTTTAGAGGTAACCTGTCAAAAGTGTTAGGATTCTCTAATTTCCCAGCTCCAGCCCACACTGAGACATGTCACACAGCTAAACTGTACATTCGCTGCTTTTCTACATTTCTTCAAATAAACTTAAGGAAATTATGAAGTGCACAAATTCAAATTTTACTCTACTATCCAAGCTACCGGGGATCATCCCGAAGCTAATAAACAAAGGCTGTAGCGGCACCAGGGCCCTACCAGGAAGTAATCAAAGCGCGGAGGCTGGTGCGATCCTAAGTCGCTTAGAGCAGACAATGAGAGGGCACTAAGCGCTTCCTAGGGGGCCGATGGGAATAGTTACAATGCTTGGGCTCTCCCAAAGCATCCCCTCGACCTAATAACTGTTTCACAGTGCACTAACTCGGGAACTCCAACGCAATTCCAAGCACCCTAAAAGACTGTCCTGAAACAATCTTTCAAATGCAAACTCGAGCGGCCCCTCCAAAGCAGCTGTTGGCTGGATCTCCCGAGTGTGGAGCCCGCAGTTGGTTTGCAAACTTCATCCTCCCGGGCTGGGGAAAGACTCCGGCCTCGGCCGCCCGGGCCTGCGGGGAACGGACACAAGCGCTGCGGAGGCAGGCGGCGGCCCAGACAAAGCTGCGCCGGGAGAGCAGCGCTTTTCCGTCCGGTCTGCGGAGGAAGGCGGCCCGGGCCGGGCCGCACGTGCAGCCAACCTGGGGGGCGACACCCGCCCCCGCCCCCGCCCCCGCCCCCCCCCACCTGCCGCGGCCCCCACACTCCCGCCCCTCGCGGGCCTCTCCCCCGCCACCAGGTCGTCGGGCCGCGGGAAACAAAGGAGCCGCCGCCGCTGCCGCCTCCGCGCCCCCTCCCCGCGCGCCGGGGCCGCTCGCCCTCCGCGCCCCGCATCGCGCGCCGGCCGCCCGGGCCCTTCGACGGCAGGCCCGAAAGAGCCGCGGCCTCTGGTGGCGCCCGGGCCGGCCGGGGCCGCACTCACCGCTGCAGCACCAGGACGACGGGGAGCCGTTGGGGAACTTGGCGGAGCCCGGGGCGATGCAGACGCTGGCGCTGAGGTGCGGACACTCCATGGCCACGAGAAGGGCGGCAGTGCGGACCACGGCTGTGGGGTCGGACAGACTCTAGAGGCTCCGTCTGGGGTCGCTCCTCGCCGGGCGCTCGGCAGACGGCGGCGGCGTCCCGAGCCCTTGCGTCAAAGAAAGCGAGGGCTTCCGGACGCCGTGTTTTCTCGCCCGCCGCCTCCCGGCGCCCCGCTCCGCAGAACGTGAAATTCCGGGCTCCGGATTCTGCCGCCGCCTTTGGGCTGCGGGCTTCCGCCTTCCCAGGCTGGCCCCGCCCCTGCGCGCTGGCCCCGCCCACGTCGCGCTGGCCCCGCCCCCTTCGCCCCGCCGGTGGGGGCCGGGGGCACAGGCTGTTGGCCTAGCGTCCAGCAGCGCTCGGAAGTGACTTTCCCACCTCCGTCGCCTCTGGCTGCCGTGGCTCCCCTTTACACAGAGAGGGGTGGGTGCCCCGTCCGGGGGCGGGGAGGGGAGGGAGGAGGCGGTCCGATCCGCTGCGATTTCGGGCGGTGAAACCAGCGCCGAGGTTTCACAGTGCGTGGCTTGGATGGTAGACGATCTGACTAGGTCGCCAAGTGCAGAGCTGGAAAGGCAGGAAGAAGCCAGCTGGAGCGGTGTGGCGCCTGCCCAGGCACCTGACTTAGAGACCTGGGTGCTGCAGGTGCGGCCGGGCGACTTTCAGGTGCTCAGCACGTGGCCTTGGCCCGCGAGGGCACCTGCTCCCCTGGGCTCGAACCCTGTCCCTGTGACTCACTTGTGCTCCGCCCCGAGCGCATCATCGGGCTTTTCCAGGAACTAAGTGAAATGAACAACCTGGTTTGCTGAGTCGAGGTCCCCTTTCCCAGGTGATAAAAGGGGGCAGGGGCCTAACCGTGTTGGCCCCCACCATTGTCTCCCAGCTGGGTACTTTGTTGTCAGTACTTCATTTAAGCCTCGCAACACCCTATGCCGCTGCTAACTGTCCCCCCTTTTACTGCCGGGAAACCAAGCCAGTGATTCGCTAATCCGTGCTGGGAACGGATCGGGCCCCTGATCTCTGCTCAGAAGTCGGTGGGGACCGGTCCCGTCCAAGGGCTGCTCCAGTCCGTTGCACCTGACTGAGCCTGCGACCGCCCTGGGGCGGTCCTGGGGGAGTCGGGGGCTCTTACACATCCTCCTTCAAAATTGGGGCTCCTAGAAAAACCCAAGAAGGAACCTCAGGGTCAGAGGGCCAGCATGGAGACGACAGGGGAGGCGGGGAGAGACCGATGTGGCAAACCTATGGGCGGGGTTAGGAGGAAGCAAGGTCAGGAAATGATTAACCAGGGCGGGTAGTGTTTAGAGCAGGGCAGCTCCCTGCAGTGAGGTCCTGGGTGTCGTCCTTTGGGTCACTTCTCACCCTCCCTACCCCCACCCTGCAGTCCTTTGCCTCACGGTGCCCACCCGCCTGGGGTAGCTCTCCAAGCCTTTCCCACAAGGTGTTTCGGATTCCTTAGTTAAATCTGTTGCTTTCCCAGTTGTTCTTGGCTGCTCTTACCAAAAGCCTCAGACCTATCGAGGTGGCAAGCAGCTGTGGGAGGCCAGGCAAGCGTGCCTTTGAATCTGAGCTGTCACCTGCACAGTGGAGTCTGCACAGAGCCTTTCTCTTCACCTGTAAAACTGCAAAAAGAGTATTTATCTAGAGAGGAAGATGTAAGAACTCAGGAGAATTGCCACCAGGTACAGTGGCACGTTCCAGATAAGCATAATTTTTGCTTACATGACAACAGGTAAAAGTTGCTTCCCTGGGAAGAAGGGTAGCAATAACAGCTGTCCCCTCTTCAGTCAACCTATTTATCTGTAAGGCTTGGCTCAACCAACATGCTTACCCCTGGATACCTACTCCCTGCTTAATATCTGCAGCCCCTTATTTAGGCAGGAGGTGCTCTGATTCACCAGTCTTTCATACAGACATGTAATGTTACTTTTCCCCCCTATAGAAACCGTTTCCTAATCCCCTAAATCTCAGTTGAAACATTCCTTCCTCCTAGAGGCCTTTCCTGATCCTGCTCCAACCCAGGTTACCTCCCAGAGTGGGATGCCCTCCACTGACCCCACTCTGCTTTTATAAGACACTCTTCATGCATGTAATTATTTGTTTAAAGTCTGTCTTCCCCTCGGAGGTCCCTAAGGGTAGCAAACAAGTCTGTCTGGTTTCCTGCTTTCTTTCAAACATAATGTGCCAAGCCTGGAGGGTGTCCCGTGCATAACTGTGCCAAGGATGAGTGGGTGAGTACGGGCTAGCAATGTCTAGGAAGACAGTTTAGGAATGGCCCAGGAGATGCCATATACTTACCCCCTCCAAGATCTCTACATTTCCTTTTAGTTCTGAGTTTATTTTTTAAAAGGAAGAGGATAGTGAAGGTGCCTTGTAAGGTGTAAGGTGTGAGACAGGTCTTGCTATGTAGCCCTGGCTGGCCTCAAAACATGTGGCGATCCTCCTGCCTCAGCCTCTGGGATTATAGGCATGCCACCACACTTGGATTAATTTTTTTAAATAAGTGCCTTCTCTCCTGAACCAGAATAGAGACCCCTTTGGAGCAGGAGTTCTAATTTAGTCATCTCTGATTGCCACAGTGCCCAGGAGGATAACCTGGATCAGGCAGCCCCAAAAAGTTGAACCAAATCAGAGCCCTAGGGCTTTTGCTAGAGAACCGTAGAACAGCAAACTTTCCTGTCTTTGAAAGTTTTCATTGCAAAAGAAATTTCCTTTTAAGAAAAAAATGAGTGAAATGTATCCGAAGAGGGCAGTCCACAGGACACAGTGGGGAATCTGCCCTCTCAGGCCCTGGCCTTTGCAGCTCTGTTGAATACAGCGCTCACTGTTTCGTGCTTGGCCAGCGTTCCTGGCAGGGAGGCGTGGTGGCCTGGAGCCCAGCTCGCCTGCTCTGCGCCCCGCCCCGCCCGGGGGTTTTCCGCCGGCCTGGAAGTCCTGGGGCCTGGGAATCCACAGTGCAGCCTGCCTGAGGCCCAGCCTATTCTCACAGCGCCCTTTTCTCGTGGGAGACACACACACACTTTCAAAACTGCTATGCAGTTTCTCCTCTAAGGAATGTAAGTAGACATGGGGTGAGAGGACGTGGGGAAAGAAAGAAGATCCGATCCTGGCCCGAAAACATAGTGAGGTCGCGACAGCCTTCCTCAAACCTTGACACAAGATTTCAGGCAGAACCCATGGTCCCCAAGCCTGGAGCATGGAGGACAGCAGCCGGGACTCTTCCCCCTCAGCTAAGGTGCATTACAAGCGCCCGCAGAGTTGGTTTAATTCTTTACAGTAGAGATTTTGCTAGGAGCAAAGCCTGCTTAGAAAACCTAGGTCAGAGGCTTCGAAGTATCCAGAAGTGTTGGGTGCTCAGGGACTCTTCTGTCCCAGGGCCGCACTTCCCTGCAGCACTTATCTGATTTTCCCTTGCTTGTTTGCTTGCTTATCTATTCTCCATCTCCTCCGAGATAAGAGACCTTGCCAGTCCTGTTAGGTGTTTCATTTCCATTTCCTGGAATACAGGTGGGAGGCAGGCGCTTGGTAACCATCTGTGGAATGACTAAATAAAATAAGGGTAGTGAGTGGGGTGTAGCTCCCTGGGAGAGAGAGTACGGGTGCACGCAAAGGCACGCACCCACGCACGAGGCACAGAGGAGGGGAGCTTGGGCGCCAGCAGCCAGCACCTCTGTTTCCCACTCAGGAACGCCACTCTCTCCACTGCCCTCCAATGAACCTCCGTCTCCTGCCACCACCCTGCTCAAAATCCCTGCCTGGCTCCCATCTCCAGTAGAATCAAATCCCATACTCACTGTGTGGTCCGCGCCACCAGTCCCCTCTCTCCCTTTTGCTTTTTAAAAACACTGTTCCAGCTGTACCTAAAATAGTTGCCCCATTGTACCGAGGGCTGCTCCTCATCCTTCTCCGTCCTGCCCACCTTGCCCTGCCCGTTCTGTTCCACAGCTCTTTTCACCACCCCAGCAAACTTGAAATCTGCCCCACCCCCCGCAACATCCCACTCCCCTGTCCTTGCCGCTTGTGGCACGGTGCTGTTATTTTCTATTCCCATTTCAGTCTGCTTGGAAGCCAAGTATTTTTATTTTTCAGCTGTGGATGTTCAGTACCAAATTAGCAATTTGATACTGAAACTGATCAAATTTGTTGATTGTTGTTGGAAGTGACCCTACGGGGAGAGATTTTATCAACAGTTACGTGTAATGATGCCCTAGATATTCAGAGAAAGGACCTTGACTATTTAAGACAAAAGTTACATTTACTGGGTCCCAACTTGGTACCTGATACCAAGTGGTTTTCACTTCTTCTTGGGGAGGTAGATATTACTACTTTATTTTACCAATAAGAGAATGAAAGCTTAAAAACAGTTAAATAATTGCACAAATCTTCACAATTAGTAACTGTTCTTTTATTCAAAAAGCCAGCTTCACTCCTTCCCCACGTGGTCATCTGAACAATTTTCAGTATTTTATGGGAATGCCCTAACGCTGCTGGCTCTTGGTAATTCCAGGACACCAAAGAGCCTTCTGCGTAAAGAATCATTTATGCTCACTATCGCTGTCTTAATCATGTCACCACAATCTTAATTTGAGTTGCTTTCACTTCCCCCTTTGTCACTGCAGACTCCTTTTGTGAAGGAGATGAGGTTTGCCTGTTTAAAACCCCATTTTGCAGATAAAGTAGCATCAGATTAAGCAAAACAGAGGGGTTCTAACACCTAACAACCTTCCCACAATGAAGAGACACTGGTTCTCTGTCTGCAGTCTTTTCATTTGTAAAATCAGGGGCTTAGCCAGGAGTGGTCCTTTCCAGAGTGAGCACCCTGCAGCCTGTGACAGCCCAGCCACCTACCAACGCTGGCGGAGGAAAGCCCATCCTTGTGTGGTGTAGCAAAGGTCACCAGCGGTTCATCTAGACCTAGCCTCCCTTCCTCATAGGTTCACAAACAGAAATTTCTCAGTTTCTCTGTGGCTGTTTTTGGTCTGTGGAGTCTGAGCAGAAATCACAAGGATCAGCCTTGGTTGGCACTGTATATAGCTGCCCACACCAAAAACTAAAGTGGCCAGTTTGGTTTAATAAGACACAGAGGAAAGGCAATAGTCACATCACGTGGAGCTCAGGAGATGTAGGTCTTCCAAGGGTCCCTCGTTTCCCTCCAAGCTGTGCTTCATGTGTGCCTTCTTCCTCCTTCATTCCTTTCTTCAGCACATCTGTCTGTACTCCTGTACACACCAAGCATGGAAGAGACACAGACTTAGCGCTCGGCACTACACAGAGCCCTGCTCTGCTGCCATCCTTTGCCACTATCAAGACGGAGAGCATGGTGACGTTACTCACATCCCCGCTGTTAACCACCTGACTGGGCAGCCAAGCCCCGGAGTCTCAAGCACTATGTAGACTAGAAGCTTGAAGCCTTTAGGTAGTGAAAATGACATCCATGTAAATGGTCTGGCTTAGCGTATGGCAGACACTAGACCAGTGTAGGCGAACCTTCTAGAGCTTCCAATAACACAGCCCACAAAGGCATGAGCATCATGCATTACCTCCTCTGGGCTAGCCCCTCTGTAAATGTCTTCTTCCATGAGACCTTGCCAGTGGGGACAACCGTTGATGAAAGAATTGATTCTAATATCTCTGGATAGAAGGTCAAGAGTGTTGTCTTTTGAAGGGGATCTGGGCCAGGTCAGTCACTCAGCACTTGTCATGGATACACCAACCTTTGGGATATAAAACTGAGCAGCCACATGATCTTATCTGCAAAGGGAGGGGGGAAGGGTCAAGACAAAGCAGCCAGCAAACGGGCAGTTGCAACACAGAGCCTTAAGTGCTAGGAGCGGAAGTACAGGATATCCCTTAGCCATAAGCAAAAGACAGCTAACCCAGGCAGGTGGGTGGGAGCAGGGCAAGTAACAGGGAAGGCTTTCTGAAGGAAGTGGCCGATGACCTGGGACTTGGGTACAGTGTGTGAAGTCGGGGTGAGGAAAGGGACACCAGGTCCCTCACAGAGGGAATAGTTTTCTCAAGTGCTCAGAGGCTCAAAGGAGATCTGAGTGTGTCTGGCTGGGGTCTCGTGCAAGGGAGTGGCAGGCTGAGATCAGCAGTGAGGGTCTACAGCAGAGCTGCCAACACACACGAAGCTTTGGTCTTGGGGACTCTGACATCTTACAGGGTTGCCTGGTGCCACAGGGACCAGTGGGCAAAGATACAGGAAGAAGAGAGGAACTAACAATTATTAAACATCTACAGGATGTTCAGCAACATTGGCCACCTGGTGTTTTGTTTTTATTTCGGGGGGTGATTTTTGTTTTTTGTTTTTTCCTCCAGTGAACCAGGGCCCTGTGCATGCTAGGCAAGCGCTCTACCACTGAGTTGATACCTGCAAGTCATCTGGGAAATGCAAATGAAAGCCACAGTGTAGACCTTGCTGTACACAAAAGGCAGGAGTGAAATGTAGCGCACACGCACATATGCACACGCATTCCTCCTTTGACTGGGTCCCCAGAGTATACCCCAAGGAGTTTATAACTCACAGAGAGCAAGGAGCTCAGACACGTTAAGAATTTCAATAGGGGAAAAGAATCATAGGCTTTGAGAACCCCCAGGTTGGCCTCCCCCTCTTCTTTCCTAAACCTAATCTGACTTGACAATTCAGCTGACCAGAAAATGAATTTCTTAAACATCTAGAACATAGATTTTCACAGGCCCACATTTTTTTGGTAAGTTGCCTGATGCTCAGGAAAAGAAGCAGCGGGGACTGCTGTGTGACTTCAGGCCAGCAGCCTGCCCTCTCCCGACCTCTTCTCTACGAGGTGGGAGGAACAACAGCTGTTTCTTGATTTGTTTCCTTTACCCAAGTGCTTAGTGTTTAGGGGAAAACAATAAAGTTCTGAGTGCTGATCACATCCTATGATCAGAACCATTTCCTGAAGTTGTCAATTCCCATGATATATGCATGTGTATAATCACACTGAAGGTTATATTTTATAATTTAAGTCCTTCAAGAAGCTCTGCCATAGCTAAGCTGGTTAGAACTACTTTCTGGCAGCAGCAGTAGAAAATAAAAAGTGTTAACATTACTTCCCATCCAAAAAAGATGGGAATCTGAGGGAAGGAACTCGGAACCACGGGGCCCTTCTGTCCCCTGTAGAGCAGGTGGCGTTTTCGAGATGGAGACCAAGAGCAAGTACTCAGGAACAATGACGCTTCCGAGGGCCCTTTTGGCAGGGCCGCTAGGCACAAAGAGGCCAGGTGTGCCCACACAGGTGATGTCTGCACCCAGGATCCCTGGCGCCAGCTCCTGCCACCACCACGCTCCTCACTTACCAGAGTTCGTGCATGGCCACATTGGAGAGGAGAATTTTGTAAATGTACCTTGTCTGGCCTTTTCCTGCATGCAGAGTGTACAAGCCGGTTCTCCTGGGGATGGGGCTGCCCGCAGGGGTAAAGCTCAACACGCAGCAGACAGTTGTGCAGGTCCCCCTATAAATAACCTCCAGGTCTCCAGGGAGCCCTCCGAAAACAACAGGAGTAGAGAGGCAGACGCACGTGAGCCACTCGGGATTATATTACCCTGGTAAAGAAAGTCAGATTCTTGGTGTACGGCTGGCCCAAAAGCTGGCCCTGGAAAGTTACAAGAAGAAACCAAGCAACTGCTGGCTCTGCAGTGGGGGAAGGGAGGGGAAAGGGAGTACCTCTGTGCTGTGCACACTTTGATTCCCCTGAAGTTCAGCACCATTAGTTATCAAAGAAGTACAGTAGTGTTAAAAAAGCAAAAAGCCTAAAGTGATCTCCACGCCCAGGGACATGTACGCTGCCAAGAGAGGGACAGAGCAGGTCTTGACAGATTAACCCACTTTTTTATCTCCCAGATAATCCTGCTGCTTCCTAGCTGTGTGTCCTAAAGTAAATTATCTACCTTCTCTGAGCCTCTGTCTCCCTAAATGGGGCAGTAAACCTGTCAATCACAGACAGCCAGGACCCGGCCCTGCACCAGGGATCAGTCAGAGCCTGCCATCTCCAATTCTGGCACAAGATCAAGCAGGATTTTGATAGAGCGGCCTAGATCTGACGTCAACCTGAGGGGCAGGCTGGCCACGCCCACAAGCTCCTGGCCCCTGTAAGCTTTTTCAGCGGCCCACTCTCTCCCTGTAGAGCGTAATTCCTTTCCGACCTTTAATAAATGTAAAACCTGCCACCTTTTGCACATTTCTTGACTAATTCTTTGTTCAGGACGACAGGAACCGGAGGCGCTCTGTGGAAGGCATCCACAACCCCCCCCCCCTCCCGAGTCCCTGCAACATAACCACAGCGAGGATAAAGATCATCCCTCGTGCTGTGACGACACAGGCTGCTCCGACTCAATGTGTTACCAAGACAAACTCTACAAGGAGATACATCTCTTCTCGTCTTCTTTTCAACATTTTACATATGAGGAAATTGAGTCTCACTCAGACTAAGGAAATGCCTAGGGGCTCACAGCCAGGCAGATTACCTGTCTCCCAAGCCCAGGGGTTTCCACCTCCGCTGTGCTGAGTTCTGTAGAATGTAGGGCCTCTAAAAACATCAACCGGATGGAGGAGACTTGGGGGTGGGATTATTTTCTGCACACTCCCAGGAGGTCCTAAGGTGAGTCCCCTCTGCTTTTGTCACTGATTCTGTAGTGATCCACAGCAGATCTAGCTGGGTGGGACATCCTGATGTTGGCATGTCTGTCATCATTTATCTCTTTTTCTTATAATAGAATCAGAAACATTCCAGTGGATTGAATGTCTCAGGCAATTGGTTCTTGATTGCATTGCGTTTTTATTGCACTTGGGAAAGAATTCATCTGTATTTGTTGTAGGAAGAGTTTCAAAGTCAGGACAGAATCTACATGTATAGGGGTGAGAACACTTACTTTGTTTTGGCTGAATTGAAAAGACTTTTTTAAGGGTGTAGCTCCCTGAGAGAAAACTTGCCTCGCACACATGAGGCCATAGGTTCAATCCCTAGCACCAGAAAGAAAAGAAAAAGCCCTTCTTACTGAGGGCAGGACCCTTGCGGTTTCTTCAGCCCCTTCCCAGTCAGAACCCTCCTCAGAGCTCCTCATTCAGGCCTGGCAGGAGCCTTCTGCTCAGACAGCCCCCGGGCAGGCGCTCCCCATGCTCCAGCACACTGTCCTCCTCACACTGCCCCTGAGCCACGGCCAGAGGCAGGAGGAGGCTGCCAAGCCTTTGGCCCCGGCTCCCAAGCAGATCTCCCTGCACGCTAGAATCCTCTCTGTCTCGCCCAATCCGAATCTCCTCATAGCTGCCTCGGCTCTCAGAAGCAAACCAGGCCCTTCCCTGGCATGGAGCCCCCACCACACTGATCCCAACAGACCGGCCTGCCCACCTCAGCCTCTCCACACTGCCACAGAGCCTGGTGGCCGATCAGAACCTGGAGGCTGGCACCTGACTCTCACCTGCTCCTGGTTCAGGCTGGGGACCCTCCCACCTGCCCTGCCAGCCCAAGCCCACCTTCTCGCAAGGTCCTCCCAGCACCTTCCTCGCACATAGGCTCTCTCTTCCCCTCCCCTCCCCTCCTCCACTCCTCCTCCTTTGCTCCTCCTACTCTTTCCCAGCCTCATCTGCAGGCCCTTGAGACTCTGCTTAAAAAGTCTGATGCCTGACAGTAGATCAGTCATCCACAGGCACAATGGTGGCCCCGTAAGATTCTAGTGGAGCTGGCAAATTCCCCTGCCCTAGTATCACTGTGGCAGTTGTGAGTGTGAAACAAAATTCACTGTTGTAAGCAACCTGCACTGCTGCTGCATAAATGTGTGACACATCCAATTGTGTCACCTCATAATGCCTGGCGAAGGCAATGCCTGGCCCTATTGCTGGATTCCATGTCTACCACACCACACTCTTCATTGGTATTTTAGGGTGTATTACTGCTTACAAAAATGCTTATTATGAAGCAGTCTGCTGTTATCCCAGCAGCAGGCTTAGTCGTTTCGTGTTGTGATTGCATCATTTCTCCTGTGTTTGATTAGCTCTCCTCTGTTCTGTTTATCCTGGTCCCCTACACCGCGGAGGACAGTGGGCTGACCCATGCAGGTTTGTGTAAGTCCTCTCTGTGACAGCTACACAACAATGAAATTGCTAAGGGGCTACGTTGCAGAACGGTCCCCATCTCTGATGACATCTGACCTTGCCTCCTAGGTAGCCCTCATTTCAGTCCGCTTCAGAGTGTGGGTCTTCATGAGCATGCTGTCTTTGGTTGGAGACTGTGCTCCTGAATTAGGGGAGCAGTCCCCCCCATGTTGTACACATACATACAGGACATCGGGGGCCATATCTGGAGTAGGTTCCCAATGGCTGTCTGACACTTGGTAGGCAGAGCTGAGCCCGAGTGTCCCTCTAAACTCAGAATGACCTGGGATAAGTGGCTTATTCTCTTCGAACCTCTTAGGTCCCAATCTTACAAAATGGGTTATGGTGATGGCTCCCAGGTGCCGAGGGATCCTGGGATAACCCCTGAAGACTTGTAACACTTGCCGTTTGGGAAGCAGGCTCCTGGTAAATGTGAGTCACCAACCTGATCCTACACATTTTGGAGCTCTTACTTTTGCCCTGGACCCCATGAAATGCGTTACTGGGGAGCAGTCTACCAGAATATTCATATTTAAAGACAAAGATGGGCCCTGGGGTGTAGCTGAGAGGTAGAGCACTTGCCTAGAACTCACGAGACGATGGGTTCTATCTCCAGCAGCAAAATGAGCAGGAAGCACATCTTGTAGCAGGGTCTTTGTTGTCGTTGTTGTTCTGTAGTACTGAGCATTGAACTCAAGGCCTTTGCACTGAGTTACATCCCCATTTTTAAATTTTTTTTTATTTTGAGACAGGGTCTCACTAAGTCACTAAATTGCCCAGGCTGGGTTTGAATTTGCCATCCTTCTGCCTCAGTCTCCCAGTGCACAGAGAATACAGGTACACATCATCCCACAGCCAACATAGGCCAGGTTTTCATCTTGGTTTTCTATGACTGTCCCATGAGACAGCTTTCTAAGGTACAAGGCAAGCATCAACATACAGATAAATCTGGATTTGACTAGAAAATATAGGCCCTACTTGTCCCAATGTCAAAGGGGGATCCCCACTTCACATCTTGCCTGACTGCAGCTTCTCCTTGCCAGGGTGCCTGGGGTGGGGGTGGGGTCACTTGTGTAAATGGTACCCAGATTTTACATGCTGATGCCTTTGGGAGTTGGGGAAGGTCCAAGATACAAGAGCTGTGACTTGATGGGCCTACTCGTTGGAGCCCTGGCCAGGGAGGCAGGTGGGCGGGTGAGCGGGCAGCAGGCATTCTCTTCTCCCTTCCCTGAAAGCTCTCCGGCACCTTCGGTTCTAATGGGGCTAGTGAGCAATGAGACACCCGTGGAGATGGCACCTGGCACCGGGCCAGGAAAAAGAACAGATGGAGTGAAAAGTGGATGGAAAC
>NDGN011458243.1:0-12541 GCA_002564285.1 Tympanoctomys barrerae | reverse complement strand
GAACTCAGGCCCTTGCGCTTGTCAGGGAAGCGCTTATTCCACTGAGCCATCTCCCCGGCCCCTCCATGATACATTTTTTTAAAAAAGAAAAGAAAAATATCACATGCAACCCATCCTAAAGCCTTAGAATTGAAGACGCCTACTGTGCAATCATTTGACTTCTGCAGAAATCATACCATGACATCATGGAAAAAGACATCTGAAAGTAGTGACATTTCACTTCACGAACATTGCTGGGGACTTCAATACAAGTGCTTTTGAAATTTCCGGAGTCTTGAGTGGAATAAAAACTATGAAGAAGTAAGATGCTGAGGGTGAAAACCTGGAGCTGCAAAAACAGCAAAGCTTTCCTAAGATCCGCGTACCAAACTGCCTGCACTGCTCATGTTGACGCAAGCAGTGTGCGGACGCCTCGCACCCAGATCTCGCGATTGCAGCGCCAGCGTCTCCATGGTTACTGCGTTCTGAGGGGCGGGGGTGGGTGAGAGGGTCACTCAAGGGCTTCCAGGAGTTAGGGAAACCCTCGGCAAGACAAGCAGCAAATCTTGAGTCCAAGTCCAATGTTCTTTCGCCCTCAAACTGCTATAAATGTGACAAATTATCTTATTAGTTTAGCCTAGTTCAGCATTTCCTCAAGTGTGGGATGTTAATGGGTGTTACATGGAATAATAGTTTCATGGTCAAATGAGTATAGAAAACGATGTTAAATAAAATTAAACACATTTCTTCATTTCAGGCTTCTATGAACCTTTAATACATTAATATATGTTGTGACTTTCCATGAGGGAAATCAAATACACAGCAGTTCCCAAACTTACTTGATTGTAGAAATGCCTTTTTCTTGGACTAACTCGGGGAAGACAATCTGAAAAGTCCTAGATTTGCTGGGGAAAATGTAATCTCTTTGCATCAGTCAAGGTAATAAATATGGACAATAACTCAACTGTTCCAGTGATGACAATAACAAGGGGACTATGTGCAGAGATTTGGGCAGCTAGAGAAGCCACCAAATGGCGTAAACACTCATGGGGAACTGTGGAAGAGGCACCAGCATCTCATGGAAGGAGCAAAAACAGTAGCCTAGGGTGCACCCCGGTGCTAGCCAAGGCTGTTGGGGGACCAGCATTTCCAAAGGATGGGGCTCCTTCCAAGGGTGCAGTGTCGAAGGAGGGAAGCAGTGAGACAGGGATGGGAAAGAAGGAGCCCCACGTCTCTCGCTGTTTCCTCCTGCGATCCCGTGGGTGTCTGCTCAGCTCAGAGGCTCCTGGAAGCCAGGCGGCCGCCAAGCCCAGCCAGTGCAGCTTCTTGTCCAATCCAAATGTGTGCTCTGTGTGTCGCCAGGGGCTGAGCATATGTTAGCTGCTTCCTTAAACTGCGCCACGATCCTCCAATGTAGAAATCATGTTCACTAATAAAAGCAACAGACGGGAGTGCCTACATGGCAGCTAGTAGCAGACAGACTCTCCCTCGTTGCCGAGCCAGAAATTATCAGACTTTTCTGAAAACCTGAAGACCTTGCTGAGGGAGTTTCTTTTCTCTTCAATTTTGAAAAGTTTCATCTCATTGCTAGCTCTTACTCCACTAACAGAATGAATCGTTTACTTTGGAGGGGTTTTCTCCTCTGCAGGAGCGGGAGACCTTACCATATTCACCCCTGCAACCCCAGACCTCAGCACGGTGCGTAGCATGAATTAACATTTGCTGAGTGAAAAAAAAATGAATGAATGGATGAGTGAATGAGTGAATGAATGAATGAATGAATGAATGAAGAGCGAACACACAAGTAAGGGTACTGTAAATCAGCATTCCGAGGGTTCCTCAGAGCTCGGTTGGGAGCGGGGTTGGCTTATCAGTCTATTTTTAAATGTTCTGGCTTGCTCAAAATGGGAACGTTTCCATACCGAGCATCTGCTCTGATTTTTTCACTTCAATGGCTCTGATATCTCTCTCTTGCTAACCCCCAGACACACACATTAAGCACACTCGTGTGCATGTACACATGCCTGCACATGGTCTTTGTGACTCTGTCTCTGCTATGTCACTCTTTTCTGTTATGATTCACCAGCTCAGAGTTTAATTTGTATAAAGCTCCAAAATCACAAAGTATGTGCCAAACCTCTTCTGCTTCCCTCAAAACCCTATAGTAGGATCGCTCACTAGCTTAATCTATTGGGTTTCATTGAAAACTACATTTTACATGCTAAAATTCCAATTCTTCTGTACTCTAACTGCGCTGAATGATATTTCATCCACTGCTCCAAAATGAACTCTCAGGCCAGAATTTTCCTTCCAAGTTTCTCTTCTCACCCTGGCCTCTGCACGTTTCCCCACGCCCATTGCCCACTGTAAAAATCCCTTCTCCTAGAGTTCATTTCCCCGTTCACCAACTCATCTTTCACTGAGTGTGTATTGGGCACCACCATGCAAGGCAATCAACAGGAAAAATGGATCTCGGTGCCTAAGCCATGCAGCGGCTTTTATGGAAACCTGACCCACTAAGCGGGCGTATGGAGCAGCATGCCTGGGGCTGCCACTGGTCACAGGAGGTGGTTGGGTGGCAGCAGTGAAGTTCTAGAGCAGTGCCTACTGCAAGTGCTCCACACATAGTGGGAACTCAGTAAGTATTTATTGAAGAAAGGAAGGAAAAAGGAAGGAAGGAGAGAAGGAAGGAAGGAAGATTTGAACTAGTTTCTACAGAGTCCCCATGCCTTGAGCAGAACAACTCAAGTTCTTCTGCTTACTCTAAAATTAAATGTTCTTCCAGTTCTCCCAGTGGGCTAACAAGCACACTACTTGAATTCCTCTCTACTTTATGTGTCCAGTGACAGTGAGCACATCGAGTAATCCAAACTACTACTTGCCGTTCTTCCTTTTCCCCATATACCACCTAGCCCAGTGATGGAGATGCAGTGAATGGGGGAAATAGTTTGGGATTCGGTTCCACTGAATTTGAAGGAACTGAAATATTTGAAATACTGATGAGAAGGCCGCGTCCTGAAGACACATCCTAAAGAGGTGCTCATCAGGTTTGTACTGCAAATGCCTTGTAGTTCTTGTTACCGTACAGATGCTGACCTCTGGAGTGGTGTGTCAGAGTCTGTATGCCCAACAGGCTCCTCCTAACAGGTGATGATTTTGTTCACTTGACAGACCAGAGTTTTGAATAGCAAGGTGCTAGAGGAAAACTTCTCAGAAGGAGTCTGTAATTTATATCTGGCAATGTACAGGACTATGAATATGTTATTGGTTTTCATATCAAATACATAGACTAGTTACATTCAGATTATTTAAGGAGGATTTTAATATACACTCAAAACTTATTGTGAGTGACTTAGTCTGTGTATTTCCTTAGGATGAGCAAACACTTCTAAGAATTTTTGATATTTGACGCAGGGTCTCACTGCACAGCTTATAGTGATCCTCCTTTTTTCAGCTTCCCAAACACTGACATTACAGGTGTGTACCACCATAACCAGTCTTGATAGCCCACTCAGCATGCCCAGAGGTTTGGGGGGGCTGCACAGCATGTGGTGTCGGGAATCGAACCCAGGCCCTTGAACTTGCCTGGGCAGGTGCTTAGACCACTGAGCTATATCCATGGCCCTAAGAAATTTCAGCTTGATAAACAAGCGATGTCTTGCACGACAAGCAGAGCACATCATGTTGAATGTCACATGATCACAACTCTGCTTTCTCTCTGTCTCTGACTTAAATACGTGAGTGTTTTGTACCATGAGTAGAACAAATTATTCTTGCAAAACCTTGGTTTTACTGTACAAAGTCTTGGGATGCTTCCTAGGTGTGCCAATTCAGAGAGCCTCGAGTATAGAGGGAAACACAATTTTATGAAAAGCTCTGAGTTGAGCCCAGGGAGCTATATGGCTGGAATTCTCAGAACGAGCTCTGGCCTGCCCTTGTATCATCTGCTTCCCCCTGAGTGCTGGTGGAGCCTGTGACCATGAAGAGTTATGACTCTGGTGACTAGGACACTGCACACGAAAGAGGTGCTCTGTGTGGCCCTAATCTAATGAACTACGCCCTTTAGAAAAGAATATTCTCTGGCTTGTGACTATAAAAAAAGATGGAGATTTCAGGTGTGAGGAAGAAGCTAGGCATAGTGGTGTGGGTCTGTAATCCCAGCACTCTGGGGAACTGAGGCAGGAAAATCCCGAGTCTAAGTTCTTCCTGAGCAATTTAGTGAGACTCTGCTTCAAAATAAAAATTAAGACAGATTTGGGATACAGCTCAGTGAAAAAGCACTAACTTTGAACCCCAGTTCCACATAAAAGAAAAAATAGTGAGACAAGGAGTCCACAGCTGCACTGCTGTTGATGGGAATGGGGATGGGAGTGCAGAAGAGGGACCGCGGCAGCCAAGGCTGAAAGCAGGGACTGGAGGGCGCCAACAGTAAGTAGGACCTCATCCCTGCAATGGCGTGGAACTAATTTTGTCAACACTCTAAGAAGTCTGAAGGAAAACACTTCCCCAGAGTGTCCAGGTAGGAGCGCCCCTCCCCCAGCCAGCGCGTAGGTCAGTCTGCTGACGGCTCTAATTTACAGGACTATGGGAAAATAGATGGATGTTGGGTTAAGTTGGTGAACAGGTTTGTGATCTGTTCTGCAAAAATTGAAAACTCATGCATATGAATTTGGTTTGGGGACATCTACTTTAAGGGTTCTGATCCTGCCCCAAGCTTTGATTCAGGAGAGCTATTGTGTTCATAGCACATATGGCCAAGTGAGACCCGGGAGGCTTCCACCCTTTTCCTCGTCTCATGCCTAATGGCAAAACTATAACTGGAATTGATACTGTTTCTCTATAGTTCCCCAACTTCTCAGGAAAAAAAGATGGGACATTATGTAGAATATAAGGAGAAATATGCAGCTGGAATAGACTCTAGTCAGTGGACACTGAGAAAATGGGTGCTATTTCTCTGATGTGGTCCCAGAAATTGCCAAGTCCAACATGCTCTTTATATAAGATACGTGAATGTTCTGAGCAGATAAGGAAAGGTTGAGAGATTTTTTTCCCTTAATGCATCCATGATCCATGTACTAGAGATGAGTGTGCAGCCAGATGTTCTTGCTGGTGGCTCTAATGTTGACAATACAATCAGAATGTCAGGAAGTGGGACAAATGGCTAACCAGGCCTGCAGTGTCTGGTTCACCAGTGATAAAGAGAATATGAAAAAGGAAGATTTGACAGTATTTCCTCAGCCCCCAAGAACAGAGCTTAATGGACAGTGATCTCAGCTGGGTTATAAAACTCTGAGATGCAGTGGTGCTATTAAATGAGAAGCAGTCAGTTCTGGCTACTCAGGGAAGTATAATCAGTCCTGCAGAAGATGCAGATTATGATGGCTCCTTGCTTCAATGTGACCCTTCCACTCAGTCTTTTCTGAGTTCACTCAGAGACTGAAAAAAGTTGAACCAACAAGAAGACCCATCCATCGATGCATCCACCCTTGCATCCACCCATGCATCCATCCATCCATCCATCCATCCATCCATCCATCCATCCATCCATCCACCTATCCATGCATCCACCCATCCATCCATGCATCCACCCATGCATCCACCCATGCATCCACTCACCCATCCATCCATGCATCCAACCATGCATCCATCCATACATACATACATCCACCTATCCATGCATGCTCCCATGCATCCACCCATCCATCCATGCATCCACCCAGGCATCCATCCACACATCCATATACCCATACACCTAACCATGCATCCACCCATGCATCTACCCATGCATCCATCCATACACCTATCCATGCATCCACCCATGTATCCACCCATGCATCCACCCATGCATCCACGCATGCATTCATCCATCCAGCCATTCATCCTGCCCACATATATTAAGCTCCTTGCCCTCTACTTAGCAGAATATGGAGTCAACTGTGCTTTGTTAGAACATATCTTTGCCACAAAGCATAAAATATATTCTCTTAAAAAAGAGAAAAAATAAAAACTAATTCCATATTTTGATCTGTTTTTTGACAAAAAGGAGTTTCAACAGCAGGCAAGTTCCAAGGTGCCTAGTAGAAATGTTGCAGAAACCCACCTAAGAATTATTTCTGTAGCTCCTTCAGATGGAGGCTGCCCTTCATTTGTGTTGCTCACCCATTTGCTCAAAGAATAGACACTCAATACCCTGGTACCTTCTGGGTGCTACCCAGGGAGGCAGTGCTACAAATGGAATGAAGCAAAGCACTTATCCTCAAAGTCTAGCAAGGCAACCGAAATGTATTAAGAATGAAATGCATGTGGTGTGCAAAATGTTCTGGTAGAGGGAACCTACATCCCCAGCCACAAACCCCTGTTTTTGGAAATCTAGACCAGAAGCCAGAGGATTGTGCAAGTAGAATTTTCTGCTGGGTTGAATTTTTTTTTTTTTTCATTTATCTGCCGGTAAAACCCTCACTTTCCATTTGTACAGCTGCTCCACGAGGAATTTTGATGAACTGGAGGACAGAAAGCCTATCTGTATGTAAAAAAGCTGAGGTATTGCACAGTGCCTTTTGGATTTCTCCTCTGACAAGTGGTTGGCATCTGCTAACAACACTTCTTTTCTTGAGCTTTGTAATATTGCCAGACTGAGAACTGAGCTTTGAAAGAGGAGATGGAGCTGTTAACAAACGCCTTTGTTATCTCTGGAATTGATTATTGTACAGTGGTTCACAGAGGAAGTTTGATGCGAATCTTGTCTCAATATTTACCTGCTCCTCCCAGGAAATATTGTGCTAAGAGAAATTCCCTGCAGTACAACAAACGTCAGCTTGCCTAAGATAACTGGTGCAGTTCACCAATCGACTGTCCCTTTCCCATCTGTGGAAACAGTACGATAAGGCCCCAGGAAAAAATTCTTATTAAGTGCTTGGACATCTTTAGAATTTGATGGTTGTTTAAAATGCTTCAGATTACCCCTTTTCTCATTTGAGAAGTATTTATTGAAGGCGTCTGCATGCCAAACCCTTTGCTAATCCTACAAATATACTAATACGTGAAGCTACCCAGGACAGAATGGCTTCCATGGATGTTGGCAGGTAGAGGAGGCAAAGAGGGAACCTTTTGGAGCAGCCCCAGCACATGACTGGTACTCACGGTAGTAGAGCCCGTGTGCTAGGAGAGGTAGCACAGAGGAGATCAAGGACAGCTATTTTGAGGAAATGATTTTTAAACAAAAACAGGAAGAGTAGGTGGGAGTTAGAAGTTAGGTAGGCAATGCAAGGAGTAGTGACAAAGAAGGACGTATAGTCGTCATGCCTGAAGCAAGACACAAAAGGTTCAACAGTGCAAGAGGCCATCACAAGTAACCTCAGCAAAGTTGTGTAACTTACTTAAACCTCAGTTTTCTCATCTCCTAGATGGGAATGATGATGCAAATTTATGCATTTGTGTTGTAAGAATTAATTGGGTAGTTCATGGACAACACTGACTTCAGTGTTTGCTTTATTCACAGGTATTTGTGCAAGGTTAGCATTTGCAAACTTGCCGAGGACTTAAGAGAAGCTTGAGATCAGTATGGCTGACCCTTCCGGGTCTTCTCCCTCCTTTGCACACCAGTATTCTTCCCAGCTAGCACCTGGCCTGGGCTGTGCATAAGAAGCTCTCAAGATACAGATCGGGCAAATGTTTGTTATTGCTAGGTCTGCTTCTGGCTCTCAGTGACCAGATCTCTGTGGATGAGCTCTACACCTACCTGTTTCTGTTCTCACTTACAAAATGCTGCCTGGCACCAAATAGCTGTTCGGTGATGTTTCGTGAATGGGTGGAGGCGAACAGAGGAGTAGGCTAGAGACAGAGGAGGATGAAGGCAGTAGGATCCCACTGGATCTTGTGGGCGAGAAGACAGCTTAGGAAACTCAAAGAGGGAAAATGTTTCATTTACTCTCCAAGATATTTACTGCTCAAGGACGGATAGAAAGCTCTGCTGCTCCAGGCCAAGATTTGGCCCAGCGGGACAGGCAAAAGCACATACACCTGACACACCTTTTCTCTTTCCCCAGAGAATAACTGAGGGGCATTGTGTGCCTTCGCTATGGCCACCCTGGAAGCAAAGTGTGTAATTAAACTGTGATCTAAGTTTTCTAGTAAGACCCCATATATGAATCCTTGTTGCTGTTTAAAGAATTATAGGCGCATGCTTTTTACAATATGGGCATTCTAAGAAATACTTTTAAAATGTATTTTTATTTGATTTTTAAGAATAAAAACAAAAGGAAAAGCAAATAGAAACAGGGTAACATACAACAATACCTACACTACAGATTTCCAAAACAAGACTAGCTAATTCAGAATGGCTGCTATATTATCTATTTTAAGAAATATTTTGATTATGTCCAGATACAGCAATGACCTTGTTGACTTGCCATTTGAGTCTAAACTCTTCAGGCTGTAATAGACAACCCATAATTCTGGATCATGTTCTGAATAAAGAAAGACTGGGCAGAGCAAAGCCATGGAGCTGGCCTGGGGCTTGGGTCCTAGCTAGGTTCTACACACGCTGCAATTAACAAGAACTGGTGCTTTGTAAAGGTAGCACGTGAAGGCCTTGGTACCTCGGTTTGGTGAGCACATTCACTTTATGTTTAGCAGCACATTATACTGTGGCTCTCACTCTTGTAGATACCACTCCTCCTTAGCATCATACTTGTGCTTTTTCTTCTCCAGGGAGCTTTCCTTGAATACACCTGATTGAAGGCATCACAACCAACCCTGGACTCTGTCACTGTGGCATCCTGTTCAGCCCATGAGCATAGTGCTTTGCAAATAACTCTCTGCACACGCTTAACCTTTTTGGTTGTATCCAGATCTTCAGCTCCATAAGGAAACCACCAGATTTTAAACCTGGAAGGCCCTTTTGCTCAAATCTTAGCTTTATCACCCCCTAAGCTATGCAAACATGTGCATGTTACATCATTTCTGTGTACTTCAGTTTCATTTCATTTTAAAAATAGGAACCATGCTAACATTCTTGGAATTGTGGGAAGGAAGAAACAAGTTAATCCATGCAAGGCACCTGGTGGTTCTCAGTAGCTCTGAACTATTTTCTTAGACCAGCGGTTAAAGATACAGAACTCGGCACAAATGAAGATGAGTTTTAAGAAAGGCAGTACTATAGTTTGGTCTGTCGTACAGAGATCCGTTGTGAGTCTCCTTCACCCCACTGGGATCCATGAACTTCTAAGAACTTGGTCAAATAGACTTATGTGCTGGGGAGAGAAAGTTAGAAACACTACAGGTAGCTTTTTTTTTTTTTTTCGGAACTGGGGATTGAACTCAGGCCTTTGTACTTACCAGGGAAGCGCTTATTCCACTGAGCCATCTCCCTGGCCCCTAGAAACACTACAGGTGGGATTACCATAGCACAGAAATGATGCAGTGATGGCAGAAGGCACGGGAGCATGGGGAGGGCTAACTCACCCACGCGTGAGTGAAATGGGAAGGGTAAGCAGTTGGTCCCGAGGCCAATGGGGCCGTGGGGCGCTCCTGGCAGAGGCAGGCCTGGCCAAGTGCCCAGGGGCAGGGATTAGCACGATGTCTCCCAGGAGCTGCAAGCAATTTCCTTTCCCAAAGTCATGGTTTGGGATTTTTGCAAGGTGAACAATAGAGTACAGGACATGTCTTGTAATAGTATTTTCTAATGAATCACCCAAGAATCACATACACACACTAAATACTAAGGAATCCAGCTGAGGGCCTAGAGCTCATAGCAATGCTTCCCACAAGTCCAACTAGAGGCCTAGAGCTCACAACAAAGCCTCACGCAAATCCTCTTCACAGATCTGTGCTGGAAAGGCCCAAAGGTCAGAGGTGGGAGCTAGGAAGTCGATGCCAGTGGGATGAAGGATCTGTCCCAGCAGGCTGAGGGATCTGAACTGGAGGCAGGAAGCACAGCTCAAGGTGAGCACCAGAGCTCCCCTAGAAGTACCACAGCCGTCCTCAGCAATAGTGAGGTCCTGAGCTCCTCCAGCGATGAGGAAAGCTGAGTGCCCATTGAGAAAGCCAATGCGACAGGCTTCATGAGGCTGAGCAGCACACCATCTTCCCCTCTGGAGCCAGGAATCAGTGCTCAGGATGAGGACCCAAGCTTATCCAAAGCTCATCGGGAAAGCCAGGATGACAAGGTCCTCTAGCAGAACAGCCCAAGACAATTAGCAACTTCCAACAGCTCCAACAGCTTCGCCACACAGCACCCCAATAGTGTTTTTGCAGCATCTCCTGCTCTGCCTTTATGCGGCTGGCAACAATCCTCAGGCGGGCCTCCTGCACCCAGCACCATGCTAGTTCAATTGAGTTGGGTGTAGGCAAGTTGACCACCAGTTAGAAATGCGCTTCACCCTACTAAAACAGGAAGTACAAGACATTACCAAAGGTGTGCTTGGAATTTTTACCATGACTGAGAAGGGAGAATTCTCCCCACCGTTAGGCCAGGGCAGAGGTGCTGAGAGTCAACAAAATAAAGACATTGACCAATGGCTCTGCGTGTGGCTGTGGTGGGATGTGCTGTGATGAAGGGACGCTCAGCCCTGAGGACAGTCACCAAATACTACGCGATGCTAACTTAGGAACGCTGTGTTCTGTTTCTACCCAAGAACACATTCCTCAAGTCAGGCAAGGTGAAGATTCTGCAGACTTGAGGACAGGCAATGATGAAGGTGCTCAGCTCCACTGGCAGTTTAAGAAATCCCTGCATCCCTGCTTGCAGGATCCGGCCCAGTGGCCCCGAGTGCTGGAGCAAGAAGGGCCTGGGCCCGCGGCCGGGCCAGCAGTCCTGGCAGCTCGGCTCTCTGTATTAGTGCCGCTGGCCCGCCCTGCTGTTGTGCGAATGTAATGAATTGATCACAGGTGCATCAAATGAGGTTTAGATGATCGCTGGGAGCTCTGCTGCCCAAACAGGCCAAATGAGCAAGCGCAGATGCAGCCGGCAGACCACAGCCTGCTGCAACAGTACAAAGCTTGAATGAAGGTCGGAGCTCACATTTGGCCGTGGTGGATGTCACAGCAGCGGGATTTGGCCCCCTGCTCAACTCTTGCCTGCCAAGAAACGCTCTTGGTCTTCGCTTTCACGGGCAAGGACAGACGGGATGCTCCTTGCGCTCACAGGATGCCCAGAGTGGTGGCGCTCAAGGACTGGGGCCCCAGAAATTCACACAGGCTCCTGCCAACACACAGTGGCTCCCACACACGGGGACAGGCAACATCTGACATCCCTCCGGAGTCATTCTGACAGGGTATGTGTCACACATGGGCAGCCTCCTCTGGAGAAAAAGAACTTCTCTTTAAGAGCCACGCAGGCACTGTTGTCCAACAGGTCCAAGTGCTCCTGGGACTGTGCCCTTCCAGGGGTGCCTCCAGGAACCCTCACAAAGCGCCATGTGGGACATGGGCTGCACAATGATTTTCCCCATTCTAGCCGTGGCATGAGAGGAGCCCGCTCAGGGCTCAGAGGATCTCTAAATGTGGTCTCTGTCCTGTGTGGAGCAGCATGTGCTCTGGGTTGTAAAGCCAGAGGCAGGCAGCTCTGCTCTGCTTCATCCTATGAACTTGGAGCTGTGCTAGGTGTCCGATTTAACGCTGCTGAAGTCCAGCGGGCTCTTCCTTTGGTTCCCTTTCGCTGCTACGATTATATCCACTCCGTGTGTTTTGGGCAGTGACTGCCACACATACCTGGAGCCATAAGAACGTTTACGTGGCCTCTTACATGCGACAATTACAATGCTGGAGAGTCTGCCCAAGAAATCAGCAAGAAAAACATTTCTGAGTGCAATGTTGTGTCATATAGCACCATGACAAACTGCAGACACGTGGGTGCTCCCGGATAGGGAGAGGGTTACGTAAATGACAGCACATGTATGAGATAGCAGGGTTCACCACCGTTGCGGGCTGGCAAATGTCCTTCAAGTATAAATATGCTAAATGTTTAGGGTATACAGTTAGCTGGAAAACAGCGCAAAATTGTGTATAAGTGGCCTAACAACGTTCAAGAATATACAGATTGATTGAAATACAATATGTAATGCCTCATTTTGCGTCTAAGTTCATTAGTAGTTTATTTTAAAATTTTGAATAATTGTTTAGTTAGCCCTAGTATTAGTATTTCAAAATTTAGTGAAGAAGAAAGGCAGTGTTAAGATAATTTCCATTCTTAAAAATATTTTACTTATTTATTTGGTAGAGGGTTGTACTAGGCAGCTCATACTCACAGTGATCCTCCTGTCTCAGCCTCCCCAGTGCTGACATGCACCACCATAACTGGTCTTGGTGGCCTGTTTGGTGCAGGGCCAGCATAGCACGTGGTGTCAGGGATCGAACCTGGGTCCCTGCACTTGCCAGGCAGGCACTTAGACCTCTGAGCTATTTCCCAGCCCTCTTCATTTTATTTTTATAGTAAGTTTTGAGGATTTTTGTTTATTTGTATTAGTATATGTTTGCATACATTATGGTTTTATACCTTGTGTGGGGTTGGTACACATGTGTAACACATCTTAATTCCTTTTTCACTCCCTCCTCTTCCCTCCCC
>NDGN011458239.1:0-14268 GCA_002564285.1 Tympanoctomys barrerae | reverse complement strand
TAGGAGTTAAGAGCACTTACATTTGAGTACATTGCCGAATAAACCTGCAACTCTTTCTCACCTCTGAGTACTTAAAATTGTGTTGACCGTGAAGTTTATTGTAAAACTCAGATGCTGGGTGTTGGGGTGCACACCTGTAATCCTAGCCCTTGGGAGGCTGAGACAGGAGGATTGTTGGAAATCGGAGGCCGGCCACCCTGTAAGCATCTTACAGTGAAGGCCAGCTTCCTGTCTCAAAAACAAACAAACCCCAAAAGCTCAAATGAGATTATTGTATAAAGCCAATTACAAGGTTCTGGCATATAATATAGTATTTAAGAAATGGTATAGACTGTGCTTGTGAAAAGTATTCATTGTTTTTCTGTGAGGAAGAGTTGAATTTTACTACAGAAGATTGATGTTGCTGTTTTTCACAGGGTGAAGGACAGAAATCTTATATCTACTGTATAATTTTGGTTAAATTGTTATTATAGCAGCTGTTGTTTTCTCATGGACATTGATAACTTCAGACACCTCCAATGTTTCTTTAAATTCTAGGATCTAAAAGTTTCTTGTAATAACTTACTATTTCTCAAGATTGCACTACCTTTTGTTTATTTAACACTTTTCAGAGTTCTTAGTAAATACTGCTTTAATTAATCTTCACACCCTCCCTGTTACATAATGGTAAGAAGTAAGTATCACTGAACCACTTTTATGTAGTCTGAAGAAACTTAACTGAAAGGCAACTCGTTCAACCTTAAAAATAAGGGATTCTTAAAAGAGTATAAGAAAATGTGTAGAGCTAGAAAACTGAAATCATTGGCTAGTTATATAAATAATTGTTTTGAAGATACTTGGTCTGAGTGAAACACCAACCGATAGCCTCATATGAGACTGGCTTTTGGTTCAGCAGATACTTATGGGTACAAGTCAGGATACCAGAGGATGTCTATTAATAGAGGTTATGCCTGCTTTCTAAACTTAGCAGACATGCACCATGACTTTCCTCCTGTGTGTTTCCACTGAACCGTTTATGATTCTCTTTTCCCAGGTACAGGAAGTTCTATATTATTTGTATATTTCAAACTATTATATGGGCATTTCTCTGTTAACTGAAATGGAATTTTTTATTCTAACATTTTCCAGGGGAGCTGAAAAAATTTATTGCAAGATGTGAATTAAGTTGTTTGCAGATAAAATATTCAGCAAACTGTCCCAGCCACCAAATTATGTTAAGAAAGCTGTAAGTCTGTCAAATAAAAGCCTTTTCACGTTGGTCAAGTCAGTCTTAGGTCACATTATTATACTTTATTGTGTCCATAAAGCTAGTCTTCAGACAAAAGTACTTCTAAGGTCAAATCCAAAATCAGCAGTTGGATAGAAAAGAACAGACAGTGTTAGATTTTACTTCTACTTCAAGTCTACTAAGAACATACTGATATAAACAAAATCTAAATTGTCTAGAAATTTAGTGTGACAAAGTACATGGATTATAAAATGTTGCAACAGTTCAAAATTTTCACTAGCGTAAGTTTGACTGTATTTGAAATACTAGTCCAGGAGTTTAAGAAATTATTGGCCAATTTTTTAAAAAATATAAAAACAGCAAAAACCCTTAGTAGGGTGGGTGCTGCAGATGCAGTCAGTATGAAGAGCTGTAGGAGCACTATAGACTACAATTAGAGGAAAGAGGAAAAGTTTCTGAAGACTACAAATTTTATACTACACTAGAATAAACTGCTATTCCCAGAAGAAATTTGCCATGAGAAGATTAAGAAACCATAACTAGATTCATCAATCCCCGTCAATGGATGCAACTTTTTGAAATGTGCTTAGCGCAGCACTGCAGGCAGGAAGATTGTGCTAGAAGGGTAGTCACATACAAATTCAAACAATGACCAAGGAATTAAATTCCAGTGTAGGCCCAGCACGCATGCATGTATGGTGTGTATATATGTGTGTGAAAGGTTTGGTTGGGGAGGGAGGGAGGGAGGGAGAGAGAGACAGGCAGACAGACAGACAGACAGAGACACAGACAGATTCAGAGAGAGAGACAGAGAGAGACAGAGGAGAGAGAGGGGAGAGGAGGGAGAAAGAGAGAGAGAGAGAGAGAGAGAGAGAGAGAGATATCAAAAGACTGGCACACTGCTCAAAGGTAGTTTAGAAAAAGATTCTACATGCCAAATAGCTAGGGAAGGCTTCTGTGTAGAACTGCCCTTGGGTTAATCCTTGAAGGGTAACAAACTTTGAAAGTGGTCTATTATGTGTCATTTAGTACTATTCTACCCCAATACAGCATTTTCATTTATAATGGTTTTTCTGTAACATTACTACTTTTGGTGGGGCATAAACATATCAACATGTACTAATAAAAAATTAAAGAAATAGTTTCTAATTCCTACTCTTGATACAAAAATGCCTCCAAGATCTGATTACTTTAGCAGTGCACCTGCTTCGTCATGGAAAGTTATTTAATTATGTTTTCTATCTTTGTGACTAGAACATATTTTCAATGAAATGGTTACTATTTGGGGAAACACTTCATTGCCATTCAGTCTGATCAAGCGATTGAGCAAGTCGATGGAAAAAAACAAAAGGCAATTTATGTGAAAGGAAAGAAAAAAAAATTTTCCCGGTGAAATCAAAAGTAATGACAGAAAGTATTCAGAGAAGACCAGCATAACCAGAGATGTTGGCTCTTTCTTGCTCAATCACTGCCAGGTCCCATGTCTCATTTATTTCTTTATATTCTGCTGAAACACGTGGAAAGGCCACAGGGCGACAAGAGCAGAGCACACATGGCGCATCACGGCCCCCCAAACATTGCATTCAAGAGAACGATGCTTTGTGTCAAAGAGAAGTGCTTCATTTTTCTCTCTTTCCTTCCAAAATGTTAAATTATATGTTAAATGAATTATCTTGACTTTTTTTTTTTTTCCTGTATCTTAGGGAAAGGTCTACAGGGTGTTCAGGGTCTCACTACTATATTGGACTCATAATGAACCACCTGTTTACAGCCTCCCAAGAGCTGGGATTACAAGCACACGCCACCACGCCCGGTTTCAATTGCCACCTCAGCATGCCCCGAGGGCAGGGCCGGCAGGGCAGGCCCAGGGATAGAACCCGGGGTCCCTGCACCTGCTTGCAGGGGCTTTAATCTGCTGAGCTATTTGGCCAGCCATATCTTGACTTTTGACTGATTGTTTTATACAGAGAAACTCTGATTTCGAAGAGCTGCACACTTCAGTTCACCATTTCGGTGCTTAGAAATACTCAAGGGTTTGCTCTCTGGTGACTGAGTTTTTGTTTTATTTCCTTTTAGAATTCCAGCTCTGTGTAGAGACTGTTTATGATACATGATAAGATTCAATTCAAAAGGATTTACAGTTACCCAAGAGAACATAAGCATAAACACATACATATATATTTTAAACATATACTTGCAAAATGATTCAGTCCAGATTTAGTCTTTCACTTACACACCTACTTAGCCAACAAAATGTGCCAATTGCAACAAAAAAATATGTTCTTAAAATTGAGATTTTTGGATGTTTTTCATAGCTCAACTTTTTTTGAAATTGACATTTGAACACAGTTTTTATCATCAATGATGGCGGATATTCTGTGTCATGTCAAAGATCACCGCAGAATCTTGGGACAACTCTAGGTTTCTTGGTGATATTTTTCTTACAAACAATTAAAGATTTCACTTTATTTGTGTTTAATATTTTTCCTCGGTGAAGAGGGCCTGGATCATGAGTAATGATTAAGAAAATTTTCCTACCTTCAGACTTACAACATACAAAATATCCCCTGGATTGCATAGAACAATTGGTGGGGTCTTACAACATCTACTTTAAAATTAACAATCCTACTTTCTGAACCCCAACTCTAATATAAATTTCTCCAACTAAAAGAGGAACATCTTGTGTTTTGATTTTTATTTATGTGTTTGAGTAACAAAACATGCCTTAAAAATTCACTGTTACCCTTCATTTAAATTCAAGTGTATATAGATTTATCCTAGCATTACTAAAGTATTCTTTAGCCATATCTAGTAAAATCATTAAATCTTAAGTACAGTGAGACTGTTAGCTATTTTTAGAGTAGCTTCACAATTCCTGCAAGCAATTTCCTTTTCTTGGCTCATTTACTCTTGTGTTTAATCAAGAAGCTAGAAGATCTGGGCATGGAGGCTTATGTGTGCAATCCTAGCTACTCAGAAGGCTGAGGCAGAAGGGCTTCAAGTCTGAGGTTTTCCCCCAATATCCCTAACAAAAGTTATAGACAAGGTGATTTGGAACAGCAGATGGTACTGCCTCTTGGTAAAGATATGCATATAATAAGAAAAGCATAATAATAGCACAAAGTGTGAAACCAACGGCGGAAAAAAAGGTAGAGAATTTGAGTCATGAAGTAGACAGGAGAGTATAATGATGGTAATTAAGAGGATCCTTTTATGACTCAGACAGTGAATGAATATGGAATGCATATGTGATATTTAGTCTTTTCCCAACATGATTTTCCTTTTAGGATGCTTGTGGCCAGTGAATGTCTATTTCTAAATACTATTCTCCCTCCTCCTTTCCTGTCAAAATTATTAGAGAAAGTGGGATTCAATTAATCTTTAGTATGTACCTTTGTAGAATTTTAGAGTTCTTAGCCTATCATTACTTAGATATTCTAACAAAAATATCTCATCGAGTAGGTCCCTAATTGTCAAAGCTTCCCTTCTAAGATTTTAGTGATTACCAGATTTATTTTAAGATTGCTGAGAGATCCATAGTTACAAGTTAAGGTGTACTTTGGAATCCTTTTGAAGTGAGGAAAAATTTGCCCTGCAGAATTATCATGAGCCAAACAACTAAAGCACAGTCGGGTGATGCCAAGAAATTAGCTTCATTAGAGGCCTTATTTTGTCTTTTCAGTTATGGTTACTAGGAGCCGAGCACGATCTATTCCATTGGGAAATACGCCTAACTTCCCTAAGACAGCAAGCTATATTATAGAAATGACCATGTGTGAAAAGTAGTTATTGTATGAGTTCTTCAGATTCATAAACAGGCAGTTTGTTCAATGTTTTGAAATACCTGATTCTAATCAAGGTTCCCCATATCAAAATAGTTGAATTGTGACATAAATAGTGACACCAAGTGCAGTTTACACCCAGAGAATATTAATGAAATAGCACTGGCAATACAAAGGTGTAGCTACAGACGTTACAAATCTGTTACTAAAAGGTGGTGAAATTAACATTTTTATAAATTGGCTCCTTTTATTTTCATTAACTAGTTTAAATTAAAATATTTTCAGTCAGAGACAAAAGTATTCCTAAATTTTTGAAACCTAATTAATGATACTTGTAATGTATTTATATGGGGATAGACGTGTTTCACTGGAAAAGAGAATATTAAAAGAGCCTTGAACAACATCTTTGCTATAATATATAGCTACATGAAATGAAGTTGTCAGAATGGATAAGAATTAAGGACCTCATTCTGAACAGCAACCATACAAGTAAAAAATAATAATGCTACTACTACTAATGCCATTTATTACATAAAAATAAGTTCATGGAATACGCTTGGTATATAAAGATATTACCATTGTTCAGGACAAATTCTGAAATTGGTTATGTTTTTAAATTTTCTTAAGTTTGTTAAGTGATATTGTACATCAGGATTATTTGTCTGGCTTTTGTAAGACTACGCTAGAACTTTCTTTGAGGTGTGCATATGCCTATGGATATGCATCTGTGTCTGTAATGTTTGTGTAAATTTGTGTAAAATTATCCTAAGACTGAGATGTTTCGCTGGTTGTACATACACATTCCTGTAATCCCAGCATTCAGGAGGCTGAGGCAGGAAGTTTGCTGTCACTTCGGGACTATCCTGGGCTGCACGGAAAGATCGTATTTCAAAACAAAACAAAGAAACAAATAATAAAGTTAAGATGCTCATTAAACCACAATAGATACATAGCATTTCTCTCTGAAAGCACTTTGGACCAGCAATTTCATTTTTAGAAGGCTGTGCTGTTATTTTTATACTTAGAAAGCTTAAACAGGGAGATAATCTTTATAAGGTGGCTTTATATAGAATCAATCAGTCTACTGTGGTGCATTCCAAAGGAAATACTGTAAAAGGATATTGGAAAAAGATCTTATTATTTGCCTATCCCCAGATGTATTAATTGAGGAGAAGAATATTTATTTATATATCATTTCTTGTATCAGGAGCATAAATGTAGCTCTTACTGTATTTATTTTTATATAGGACTTTTACATCAATATTTAATTCAAGGACACTAACATTTTACATCTACATAATATAACCATAATTGTCATCTGCCTCCTAACTCCAACAGATTTGTGATGTATTTTTCTCCTAAAAGATCTTCCATTAATTACTTTGTAGTGATCAAATGGGAACGTTTTCACTGTGTAGCACTGGACTAGTTAAGAGACGTACAGTTTCGCTGCAAGGAATTTAAGAAGATTATTCAGACTCTAATGTGGTATTTTTATGAGAAAGAATGATAGGAAGAAGAATTAAAGCTTCACTTGATTAGAGCAAAAGTTAGTCACCAACAATAGCCTATTGGGATGTGAGCAGGAAAAGACAGAGACTATGATGTTGTAATTTTAGACACTGATGACTATAGTTATTTTACATTTTAATAGAGTTCTAAAATGTAGATTCTATCGTCATTATTCTCTTGCATAGACATCCAGTGATGTTTTAAGGGTTGGTTCAGCATTCATAGATTTCATTCAGATTATTCTTAAATAATTTTATTTTGTTTAATCTTTGTAAGAGGCCGACCAGATAGCTCAGTGGATTGAAGTGCCTTCTTAGGCAGACGCAGAAACTGGGGTTCTGATCGCCAGTGTGCCATGCTGGCCCCACCCCTAGGGCGTGCTGAGATGGCGATTGAGACTGGGCGAGGTGGCTTGTGCCTCTAATCCCAGCTCTTGGGAGGCTGTAAACAGGCGGATCACTATGAGCCCGATCTGTGTAGTGAGACCCTGTATGAAATGCATTAAAATTAAAAAAAAAAAATCTTTGTAGTGTTATATTTTTTCTGATTCAAATGAAACTTTGACCCAACAATACAGAGTAACTTGCTTCACATTTCTGTTCCTGTTTACCTTTATTGATTTAGAAATGGCTTTCCTTATTGTATAATCTGAACTTTGATTCTCGTCAGAACTTCCCTGTCCTCATTTGAATTAGATACTCCTCTATTTGTGTTTGCATAGGCACAATGTGTTTCACAAATGCAACAATTATCATATCAATACAGTATTAACCTATCTGCCCCTAGCATATAACTTTGAAAACAAGGAATGTGTCATATACATTTTTGTGATCACAGTGTCTTAGTATGTTTAGAATATTGTGCATGTTTAGTATATTTGTGAGATGGATCAGAGCTCAGTAAAGTAATTTTGGCCTCAGTAAGGCCAAATTTAGGCTGGCCTTAAATTTGGAAGTGGTCTCCAAGGTCATGTTCAGTCTATATTATATGTTGTGTCTAAAAGATCACTACTTCAGTGAGGACCAAGTTCTAAGTCAGACTAAAATAATGCAGAATAATTCTAAATATCTAGAAGAGAAAGGGGAATAATAGTGATCAGTGAATTCTTAGTAAAAATTTTGATATTAGAATGTTTGTCTGAAAAAAGAACATAGAATCTGATCTCTGTCTTTGTAATTTACTCCATGCATTGGTCTGAAATCTTGCAATGGGATTCTTAAATACTTTCTATCCTGGATAAACTCAAAGTGAGTTTTATAGAAATTCCGCACAAACTTGACCAAAATGGTCAGAAACTCTGAAAAACCTTGGCTACATTGTCTTTCCTAATTTGGTGAGCTTCTATTTATTTTTTCTTATGACTAGTATTATATACAATGCCAGTGTTTTTTTTTTTTAAAGTAAACAGGTTCTTAAAACTATCAAAACATAACCACAATTTTAAAATATAAATATGTGATCAGTTGTTTTTATGAAACAGTCTTTCTTTTTGAAATGTTTACAATTTCAGTTGGGCAGACAATATGTATAGCATATACACGAGAATGATTAATTGATCACCAAGAGCTACTGTATATTAATGTTTTTTTCAGTGCCAGGGATTGAACTCAGGACCTTATGCATGCCAGGCAAGCACTTATTCTACTGAGCCATCTCCCCAGCCCTGTATATTGAAGATATGGAGAAAAGTCACTTGTCCAGAATATTGAAGAAAACTTCAATAAAAAGGAGCATCTTTAATTAGGTTAAATATATCTAGCTTTATTTAGATTCATCAAGATTATTAGCTGAAAGACATGGTAATATTTTAAGGATGCTTGTCTAAAATCTAGATGGGGGCCAGGGAGATAGCTCAGTAGAATAAGCACTTGCCTTCCAAGCACAGGGTCCTGAGTTCAATCCCCTGTTCTGAAAAAAAAAAATTCTAGATGGATCATAAATTTATGTGCTGGGTGCAATTTTGTATCTTTCAAAGCTTATTCAATAAAAACATTTAAAATGATGTACCTCTATATTTCTATAATTTTATAGTCTTTTTTTCTTAACTGCATATAGTTTGTATAAAAATAATTCGCAATCTCCTAAATTTAGGTGCAGTCTTTCTCAATGTTCAGAATATTTTAAAGAAGGAAGTAAACAAAGCACACATAATAAGTTCATTTATATCTATCTGAAATTTGTGCAATAAACCATAGTGAGAAAAATCTATCAACTGTTTGTACTTCTCTATCAAATTCTTTCTTAATTTTAATTCAGAAAAGTATCTGTTCTAAATAAATAACAATATGCGTGAAATTATCAAAATGGGATCTTAACTGTTAACAAAATTTGCTATTATTTTGAAGACATTTTTCATATAAACCTCAGAATTAAATATTGTTTTCAGTGAACTTTAGTCAGTCAGGAACTTATTTTAGAACAAAATTATTTTTAAAAGAACCAATGTTATAAATCATTATCAAAACCATGTTATTACTGGGTGGTAACATTTATTTCAAAGCATCTTAGAGAGTCAAACCCAACATTATATACATACACTGCTCAATTGAGATGGCAGTAGATCTTTCATGATGATAAGCTGTTGGGTCCTAACAGATAAACAGTCTGAACAGAACAGTGAAGCCAGGGAGTGAGTTTGTTATGGTTTTATAGCATGTATTTTCCCTTGATATAAATGGATGTCTTTGTAAATAAGGCTATATTTTGCTCTTTCAGCGGGTACCATTTTCCTAATTCACAGGAAACGATCTTATCAGAACTTCCTAAATTTCATGATCATCTCAAAGTTATATTTGTTTGGCAGTTTGACAGATCTGTGTCTTAAAAATCATGTCAGATCAAAGCCAATTCAGGAGTTGTAATTCAAAGACCTTTAGTGAAATAGCATTGAAGTCTGATTCAAACTGACAAGGGAAAGAAAATTGCAAGTTAAGGCTGTCATTCTTAGGCACTAGTTATAGAGAAATATTTGAGTTCTATAAAAAAGTTCCTTAAAAATTCATAAATAATATGTTGTAAGTAGAAATGACTTGATTTTTTTCTATTGGTTTTCTCTTTTAAATATTATAACATTTTAGATATTTTCTTTCCCCAAATGATTTTTCTTTTTGAGACTCCAGCAAAGTAGGTCTGTAACATGCACAGTTACATAGCATGTCTTTGGGTGGGTCTCAGTACTGTGTTTTTCTTGGTTTAGAGAAAAAAAATTCCTTTCTTTTCAGAATCATATTTTTATTTCATTAACTATATCAGTTTTAATCACATGTCACATGTGTTGGGTTTACTTACCAGTGATTATAATTGTCTTAATTGAATCAAATCAGATATTACAGTTGCTTTATTGTATTGTTCTCAACCATCAATATCACTAGTTATCGCCTCAGATTAATAATAATTAACAATAGCTGTGATACAAGCAGCAACAGGAAGATAAAGAGAGCTCTCCATAGCTTCACAACAGGCTCCAAGACACACACGTTCTGTGCCAACAAAATTACATACATCAAATTGACTCCATATTGGAACACATCTGCACTTGAGATTTCATATCAAGAGATTTAGATGAACAGACTCTCTGTATCTGCCATTCTGTTAGCCAGCTCTCACTCAGGGGAGTTGTCCATGAGGATGGTTCAGAGGGTTTGCAACAATCTGCTGAGTCTGCCAAATCTCAGAGAAGTTTCCTGGATGTGGTACAGTTTTAGTAAAGGATAGCTGGTCATTTTCTAGGTC
The DNA here is from genome assembly GCA_002564285.1 of Tympanoctomys barrerae. Taxonomy (NCBI): domain Eukaryota; kingdom Metazoa; phylum Chordata; class Mammalia; order Rodentia; family Octodontidae; genus Tympanoctomys; species Tympanoctomys barrerae. The sequence continues at coordinate 4,014 of NDGN011458239.1, read as the reverse complement.
TTCGAAAATTTAAATACACAATTGTACATGGGGTCTCTCTTGGAAGTACGAAGCTGAACCACTTAAGATCTTTAAAAGATGTGCTGTTTCCTTCTAGGTAGTTTGCTAAAAGATGTAGGAACAACTACATCTCAGTGCTTTTAGGATCTCTTTTTATGTATAAAAATGATGCTCCTAAGAAAGAAAGGTGAAATCTAATATTTGTTAGGCAAGTCTTCAGTAAATATACAGGGCTATGATGTAGAGATTTTAAAAGTGCCATGAAGGCATCTTTTATGCTAGCATAGATCCTGCCTGGCATTATGTAATGGCTTTTAAAATTGTCAGGTCATACAGAGTTTCAAATAGCTATGAGATAGAGTTCTATGATCTCTGTCTTTAAGTGGGACACCAATTGCCCAGAGTTACACAAATGACAAGCAATGAAAATATAATCCAGCACCAACACCGTGAAATTTATTTTTTAATTAAAGCATAAAAATTCAGTTAGCATGGGGAGGCCACAAAAAGATGAAAATACAAAACTAGGCAAACTAAGATTTATTGTTAAAGTACATGTATGGCTAAGAAAGTGGCATATGTGAGTTTTAACATCTGCATGCTCACACACACACACACACATACATATTACACATGTTCAGTGAGTGTTTTAACACCTCATTTTCAAAAAATAGTTTTCAGAATATTTTTAATCTTCAATTATTTCCTGGAAATGCTGTTTTAATCTATATTTATAATTTACAAAGTTAACATAAAGATTTATTTTACAAAGGGCATCTATAAATTAAATATATCTTTTCTTTGCATACATGTATTACTATTACTTAGTACTTCTATTTAAAATATATACAGATTTGCTTTTCTGTACTGAGGCCTGAACTCAAGAACTTTGCCCTGGGCTTCATTCCTACTCCCCATTCAGTTTTTTTTTTTTTTTTCAGAACTGGGGATTGAACTCAGAACCTTGCGCTTGCCAGGCAAGTGGTTATTCTACTGAGCTATCTCCCTGGCCTACCCCTTTAATTTTTATTGTGAAACAGAGCTTTCTGAGTCACCAAGTTGCCTAGGTGGAGTCAAGCTTGAAATTCTCTTGCCTTAGTCTTACAGAGTGTTAGGATACTGACACAAGCCACCAGGATTTTTAATTATTGTTTAAATGCTGTTTGTGAATATCTTACCCTAAAAATTGAAATTAAATGCTAATGCAGTTATCAGACTCTGGGAATTGGCTTCCACATATTTATCTTCTTGAAAGAATCTGCCGTTAAAAACTCTAGTATTTTTCTTAGAGCTCAGATAGTGACTCTGCTGTCTTAGAATGTGTCATGAAAGTGCCCCTTGTGCTAGTCACCATATACTCACGAGGATGTTCTTATTTATCAGTTGTTTTCATTAAATGTATTTTAATTCAACTCATGTGGCTTATTTATTAATGATCATTAAGTTCTGCATTTCCGTGCACAAAGGTGCCAGGGGAGAAATCGCCAGCTTTTCATGAAATTTGTTGCAGAGGAATCAGTTACATTCTGTTCCTATTATTACGTTACTGTTGTTATTATTAGTTAGCAATGAGCCTACTGAAGTTGACTTTCCAGCCTTCAAAGTCAACTCTGAGGTGTGAGTTTAGCCAGTGGATTTCCCCGAAGCTGGGAAGGTGTGGATGTCGGAGCCGAAGGAGCAACTAACCTACTGACTCAAAGGTTAGAAACTTAGGTCTTTACGGAGCTCCAGCGAGAGGCTGAAGTTGCTGACGATCGTGCTTTCTGTTCTTAATACACCTAGTGAAAGGCACCCTTTCATCTTTTTAGGTGCTTGGTACTGGAGAATAGTTAATGAAAGCCAATTATATTTATATAGGAAGAATTAAAATAAGGTCTCCTTGCAGCTCCAAAATTAGTTCAGAGAAGTCATTCTGCAGCCACCACATTGTATAGGGCAATCTTAGGCCACTGGAATCATTCACTGGTGATGATACACTAAGGGCTTTCTTCAGTATTAAATTTTTTTTTTTTTTTTTTTTTTTTTTTTTTTGCAGTATTGGGGATTGAACTCAGGATCTTGCGCTGGCCAGGCAAGCGCTTATTCTACTGAGCTATCTCCATGGCCCTTTTCATCAGTATTAATGATTAAAGTTATTAAAAGGAATTATTTATTAATACTGATCAAAATTACTTAAAAAGTTATTATTAAAAATTATATAAAATTAATTTTACTTTAAAAATTAAAATTATTTTGACTTTAAAGTTATTTTAATTTTAAAGTTATGTAGAACTGAAAGGAGTGTTCTTACTTCCAGATATTTAGGGTCTTCTTTTTGACTGACTTTCTTCCTGTCTATGAATAACTCAAATTGCCTTGTGAAAGAGGAATAAAACTCTGGCAAAGAAGAATGGGCTTTCGGTCAAGTTCACATCCCTTTGAGGCTGTCCTTAACTGTACCCTTCACGTTACAGGAGTTTTGGAAAGGACAACCACCTGATCTTTTCTCTGTCACTCCTGCACCTGCCACAATTGGTTCTGCACATATTCATTGAAAGGATTTTCATTCTTCATCTTATCATTGATAACATAGTATTTTCCAAGTCCAGAGACACATTTTGAATTTCCAAATAAATAAATAGATAAATAAATAAATAAGTAAATTTCCTATGTCTCCAGTATTGGTTTTATGGAAATCAGTCTTCTTAGTTCAAATGCAATCTTCTGGTTAGAAGGTGATTCCCATAGACATAAAGCATCTATAATTTGCATATGTGGCTTTAGTTCATGTCCCTTCAGCTTCTACTATGTACAAATTATTAATCTCGTTAAGTATTTCTTAACCCAATACATCTACCTGTTGTGTTTAGTTAACCTCAAAAATGTGCCTCAAATCTCTTTCCTCTCTCTATCATGGTGGCTGTGACCGTGGGTTTAAGCCACGCTTTTATCCTGTCTTGATAAGCTCATTGATATGTACTTTTATTTAATTTATTATTCCAAACTAATTAAAAATTAGATAAAATAAAGACTATTTGCATCATTTTGATACTTAAGATGTACTCTGGATGCTGGTGGCAAGTAGGAAAACACAGTGGTTATTATAGAATTGGTGGCCGGCTCCAATTTAGATACCCAACCCCCAGCCCACGGTGTCCAGGCGCCTTATTTCCACATAGCAGTCTGTTCCTCTCGGTATGCACACTTTTTCAAACTATGCCCCGACTTAACAGGTGTTCCTACAACTAGATTTTTGCCTTCTATATATGTTTCCATCCATGAAAAGTCACCTTTGCAGCTCCTTTACTTAAAAGGTAAACCTTACGATCATTCCAGTGGACTCAGTATACAGCATAGACTTGGTGTATCAGAAGTTTTATAGAGGTTCTTTCTGTGACTAATACTAAGAATACACAATTTTTGCTGACTCAAAAGTTCTATTAGGACTGGATTCCTGGAGAACACGAGAGACATTGACAAAGCGGGAGGGTGCTGTGGAAATCCGGGAGAAGGCTGCTGAACGCTGGTGCAGGCAGCTGCAGCGAGAGCGGCTGTCGCGCCTGAACACGTTCTCCACACAGATATCTTTTCAGATCTTTATATGTTTAGAGCCGGCAAAGAGCACACAACCTCTTTTTGTCGTGCTTTGGACTCTTCATACAAAACAGGCTTGCAGAAGAGAGTTAAGGAAAGCTTTTTAAAAGAAATAGATGAAATCAAAATCTCTGCCAGCAGGAAGTCTTTCCATACACCACCAGAAAAAACTTGGGTTTTCTCTCTTTATCCCATAGGGATTTGTTTCTCTCTGTCATGGTTTGCTGGTCTGTCATAGAACTCATGTATTAGAGGTGTTCCACAAGCACAGGACGCATGTACGTGAGTACCACAAACAGGAGTTAAGGTGCTATAATGCATTCTGTAATGTATCATCTATTTGCAAAATTTTAAATATAACTGTGTATCTTATAGTGACTTTAAGATTTTGGTACAAAGTAGGTAATTCTAAATATTTGATTTAACTTCAACTCCTCCCCC
>NDGN011458236.1:0-15068 GCA_002564285.1 Tympanoctomys barrerae | reverse complement strand
CACCCCGGCCGTCCGGCTGTCCCATGCCCACCCCGGCCGTCCGGCTGTCCCATGCCCACCCCGCTGTCCGGCTGTCCTATGCCCCTGCTGGGCAGCAGGACCCACCATAGCAAAACCAGGGCACACCTATCTCTGACTCCTGTTCCAGAAACAAGGTTCTAGCATCTCTGAGGCCAGCACCTCACTTTTGGTGGGCAAACCAGGGAACGGTGATATTGAAAGCAAGAGCTCTCTCTCGTACCTGGGATTTCTCAGATCAGACTGTTTTTCTCCCCAAGAGGCATTACTTAATGAGAGCCACGCGATTAGGCCCCAATCAGCTTCTGGCCAGGCCTTATCTACCGCCTGGCTCTCTCGGGGCAGGTGCGCAGTTCGGGCATTAACAAACTGACCACTGTTAACAATACCTTTTTCCGGGCCTATTTTTCTCTGGATATGTTGGGGATTTAGTCACAGGCCTCCCTGTGCATTGAGACAGTGGAGCCCCTGCCCTTAGCCTCTGGCCTCTCAAAGCAACCTACTGTTCGAGAAAATGTTTAGTTACAATCAGCACTCACACTTCCAAGCCATCTCAATCATTTCAGGCTCAGTGATGTCAAAGATGAAATTCTCGTTTTGGTGGCATATCCACCGCTATTATCCGTGCCAAACTGGGAATCATCGATATGAAAACTACCTTCTGACATCCACGCAAGGAGCTAAGAGGTAGGAGAAAGAGTCCGTGCAGGAACGGAATTCTGAGTGTTCACAAACGGATCTGCCCACTCCCCTGGTCGCTTCATAGGTATGCAAACTGCATTTAGAGTTAACTGCATTAATTCACAAGCAGATTGACGTAAGCAACTGAAAAGGAAATTTGCATACCATATAGAAATGATTATAAAAATCATACTCTAAAATAAGGAGCGCAGCTCTTGTACAGAACGGAAAGATAAAGCGGAGTGCCAACTTTGTCTTCTTAAAGCAGGGTTGGTTAATCACATTAGGGCTAATTTCATAATGTGCACACATTAAACTTTCTGTAGTCATGAATCACGAGCGTTTTGGGAACCAAAGCCAAAGTTCTTACCTAGGAAAATTTACACTGGCTTTAGGAGCTGTTTTTCTGGGCGAAGGTGGTTTTAGTCACTGCTCTCAATATGAAAATAGGCTGTATAGACACATAATTTCGACACTGTCACACTAAAGAGCTCAGGTAAATGGGTAAAGGGAGTGTGTGTGACCAAACCACACGGTTAGTTTCCAGGCAGGTAACAGAAGGACCCAAATCTACCACCTAGAAGGTGCCACCAGAGCCTGAGCACTCAAAGACAATTAAACCCAGTACTGCAAAATTACAGCTGCATCCAGAACACTTTTCCAAAGTTCTTCAAGCAGTTTTAAAACTAGATCTATGTTCACCTTGGGAACATGAGCTCTTTGGACTATGATTTCTCATCAGAAGCAGCATGATCTTTCTGTGAGCCAGAGCCGGCTTTCAGTGGTTTCCAAGAAGCAGTCAACAAAGGAGGACTGGGGTCAGGGACACCACGCGGATGGTGGTCTGGGAGTGGGGAGAGCCCTGGGTTTCAAAAGAGAAGGCCGGCTGGGAGGAAGGCAGGCGGGAGGGTGGTCACACAGGTGCCCTGCAGGCTGCCCACGCCTGGGGCAGGAAACACCCAGGTCCACCAAGCACAGCCCCTTTACGGGTGGCCAGGGCATAGCAGGCTCTCATGTCGGGGCTCAGAATGGAGGAGGGAAAGAGTGCTGCTTTCAGAAGTTAACATGTGTCTCACCATGCGCAGCTGTGCTCTGCCTCCAATGGCGCCCTTTCCTCTTGCTTTATTTTTAATCTCAGGAAACCATATTCTCCTCTTACTGCTTCTCACTGCGTGTGGTTCTCATTTTTTTTCTCTTCCTGGGAGGGAGGGAGAACCCCCCACATATTTGCCAAGTCCCTCTTTCAGACCTAACTCTGGGGAGCCAGCCACCCCACTTCTGTAAGCAGCACAGGCTTGAAACCACTGTCCCTAGACAAGACAAACACTCAGCCTCGCTGGGCGCCCTCGCTGTCCACCCGATGGTCTGGAATCCACCAACCAGGAGGCGAGGAGCCTGCGCCAGGCCCCCCATTGATGCGTTCAGGTGGGTACAGGGCCTGGGCACTGACAATGAACCCAGACATCAGCCATGAGTTAATACGTGCGGCCTGGATCACCCAGCCAGGCCGCAGGGCCCCTCCTCCCCTTCCTTCCTCTCCACCCCTCCCCCTCTTTGAGGCGACAGAATAAGAAATTAAACACTTGTGGGTTCATTCGAAAGAGTGAATGAAATTGAATAAGCTCTCAGTACTTGAGGCACACAGCGAGCGCCTGAATGGGGCAAACCTCCTAAGTTGAATGGAGTGTCTTTTGGGACCAATTTGTCTCTTTTCACTCTTTATTCTTCCCTTTTTGCTGACAGATGTACAAAGGCGGAACTGCGCGGTGCAGCTTATCCGCACGCACACACAGCAGCTGTCACTTTTGTCGAGCAAGTTAATCAAGCAAATGCCACCATACCCCACTTTCTATAAGGAACAACATGTTATAGACAGTAGTCTTGCTAGAAAGAGACTTTATTTTAACTTTGATTGGCTTGGTTCCCCCACCCCTCCCAGCCCTTTCCCCCTTTCCCCCAAAAACGAAGGGGGAGAGGGGACTTCGCCGGAGCCCACGGTTTGGCTGTGACAATGTTAGATTTAATAGTAAGATTGAGCACGCAGCTAAACACTCACTTGGAGTTCTTTTGTAGGGACGGAGGGATGCCCTGAATCTGGCTTTATTTTTGTTTTTCTTTTTTTTTCCTTTTTTTGTCTTTTAAGTTATTGTTCGAGCTGGACTTAGACTGCTGAATGTCTCAAGTTATAAAAGGAAAATCTGACGGTGGAAAATAGTCTTATGCCTTGGATGTCTTGGATTAATCTGAGTCTCTTTTCCTTTCTAAAGCAAGTGGTGTCATTTCCATACTCCTTGTGCGGTGCCTCCTGGCCCCGCTGCCGGGCTCAGGAAGATGGCGTAAAGTCACTAACAGCATTTCTTTGTGTGTGCCGGTGCTGAGGAGTTCTTCAACGGGGTGCCCAAATTTATTTCTAATGTGCATCAACAAACGCATGGGCCTCCACTTCTCTAGTTCCTGTCAGGAAGCGGGTGTCTCAGAACAATTCTCTCACGCCCAAATGCACATCCCGTGTTCCCTGCTCTGCTGTTCCGTGGTGTTAGAGGCAACACGCAGGAGCGAGTGTCATTAAGGGGTTTGTGCTGCCCTCAGCTCCTGCCCCCAAATCCCCACTCACTTAGAAAACTGAATGCCAAAGCCAGACATATTTTGAATAAACAAACTCTTTAGAACAATGTATATGGACCACTCTCTGAGGGCCCAGGGATTTGCTACTTTCAAGAGTTGGCTAACAGCTGATGAGCTATCTGGGAAGCTCTTAAAAGCTTTGAGAGGAAAAAAAGCAACCCCCTTTTCTTTCTTTTCCTTTTTCTCCTCCTTTTTTTCCGCTTTCCTCCTTCCTTCCTTTCCTCCTCTTTCAGCACCTTGTCACATTGTTTACTGTAAGCTTTGGCTAGAAATAAATCAAGGAAGGACTTGGGTGACAGCTGCTCACAAATTTTCACACTGCTGCCATCTTAGACATTACTGGATAATCACCACGTAATGATTTAGTTGCAACTATTTGCATTATGTACGGATTGGATAACCATGGTTTTCTGTAATTCTGGATTACTTTTTCCTCCCCTGGAAAGGATTGGTGATCTGTGAAACCTCATAGGGCCACTGAAAACCTAGCTACATGGAGAGCTTAAAACAATCAACAGGGCCTTGTAGGAAAATCCTGGGCATTGTTGCATAATAATACCACTGTGTCAAGCTCGGCTTAAGGCACTTAAGCTGTTACCATAAACCATTTATCAACTGTCTGCAACGTAATGGTATCGTGTTACCATCATTTCTCTCCCAAATAGATCACGTAACTTTGTTCCTAGGGGATAAAAGACCTTGGACATAACACACAGAGAGATACAGACTGAAGGCTGAAGCCCACCCCTTCGTTGGGCCTAGGCTGGGAGGGATCTTCGCAGCACATACAATATGTAAGGTTACCTACTGGGTCCAGGTCCCCCAGCTCAGGATTGGATTTCATCCTGGTGTGGGCCACGGGGCCGTTTTCTGAGATCAACTATCTTTAGGCCCAGGTATTACTGCTGCTGCTGGACCTCAAGCCCAGGGACAACATCCACAAGTTCCCAAGGCCGCTGCCCCAGGGGGGTGATGAGTAGCTATCTATCATTGTTAGTGGGCAAGCTGTGACTGATAAGCCTTGCCCTGCTCTGATGTCCCCAAAGGACAGTTTCTGTCTCATACAGGGCTGTGACATTGTGAGGGAAGAACCCCTGCGGATGCACCAGGGAAACAGCACTTGGCACAGTTGGGAGACGCTGGGGGATCAGAGAACACAAGTTTGAATGTTTTATCTTCTTTCCTCTTAAGGTATTATGGTCAGGCGTCTACTTTTTGGGCCAGAAAGAATGGAGTTAGATCTAGCATGGACCAGTTTCCCAGGCTTCTAAATTTGGTAAGGTCCATATATCAATCAGTGACCCAAATTCTGTATTTGCAAAAACCTACCTCAGGAGGACGTCATGAGAATTCCGTGCATCATGACATTTCCTACCTGGAGCAGGACCTAGTACATAGAGAGCACCCAGGTACATACTGGCTCTTCCCAGCTCACTTGAGTGTAAGGTGAAGGTAAAACGGAGACTGTAAAGGTACTTCCTTCCTGGACAGGCCTACTAGGACAATGTAAGAGAAATAACATGGTTATCATTATCTTCCACCTAGTCAGGGAACTGTACATATAAAGCAAGCTCTCAATACAGGGACCAAGCTATCATTATTAAACAACTATTTATAAGAACTATTAACTACTGGAATCTTCCCACCGACTTGCACTTTGCCTTCTAGGAGAAAGCTGCCCCAAATTGCCCACTTACCCTCTCCCAAAGTCCTCTGAGGGACTGGATCAAAAGAGCCACTGTCCCAATGTGAGCTTCTGCTGAGCGTTTCAGCCTCCTCTTCCTGGCGCTCATGGAACACGACAAGGAGCAACGACCTTCTGCAGGGGTGGGGACCTGGCTAATTCTGCAGCTTGAGTAACGTGCTCTCTTTCCACCTTCACAACCGGACGGCCAAACTTGGGCTCAAGCAGGTTGGAGCCAGAGTGCGACAACATCTTGACCAAGAGAATTAGACTCTGTTCAAAGGCTCAGTAAAGTGGAAAACAGGACTAGGATATTGCACAAATGATTTCAAATAATTGGCTGAAGCAGAAAATGTTTTGCAATGAATCTTCTGAAACAAGCTAATAAATCAAATAGGCCCAAAGGACGTATTCCCCCATGTATTAGCTGGAACAGTGCGTCCTGAAGGTGTCAAAAATATTCAATTAGGGCCAGCCAAATAGCTCAGCAGATTAAAGCACCTGCAAGCAGGAGCAGGGGCTGGGGGCTCGATTTCCGAGCCTGCTGTGCTGGCCTTGTCCCAGGGGTGCACTGAGATGGCGACTCAGACTGGGTATAGTGGAGCGTGCCTGTAATCCCAGCTCTTGGGAGGTTGTAAACAGGAGAGTCACTATGAGTCCAATGTAGTAGTGAGACCCTGAACACCCTGTAGACCCTTCCCTAAAATACAATATATATGTATATATATATGCATATATATATACACACACACACAAATATACTCAATTGATGACTGCAAAAAGTGAGATGTTTAAATGACTGAACTGCCATTTTTTAGTTTGGAAATAGAATTGAAAATGCATTTGACAAAGTACACGGGATAATCCGGGGAGCCTGGGATTCCCAACAGCTGCTTGAGCAGCAGTCACTGAGTGTTCACCTCAGCCCCCAGGGAGGCCGTGGCGGAAGGGGAGACACTATTCATGCTCCCAGGGCTGGGGCAGAAACCCACAGCTCTGGAAGTGGGGCGCGGAGTGCTGAGGCTTCAATCAGCTCATTCTGGACTAAAAATTGAAATAACAGGACCTTTTCCTATCTTTTTATAACTTCTATAGGAAAAAAGTTGAGTTGTCCAACAGACACAAAACAGGAAAGATAGTAATAGAAGAAAAGTAATAAAGGTATCTTTTATCCTCTAAGCCAGGATTCATGAGTCTCAGGACTACTGACATCTTAGCAGATAATTCTTTATCGAGGGTGTGTGCTTTGTGCATGCTGGGGGCTGACATGCAGCGATTCTAAGGCAGTAGCATCCTATATTCCCACTCCGCCAGCCAACCTGGAGGGTCAAACATATCTCCCGAGATTGCCAAATACCTGCTGGGGACCAAGTCATGCACAATGGACCGCCTCGGCGATTCCCGACTAGATTAAATCTTGGCACTTAAGGCACGAGGTCTGAGGCTAACTGATGCTGGATCTCCTGACTCAGAAGTACTGATGTAGAGCTGGGATGAGCACACTTCAAAAATAAAAAATACGTGAGTGGCTCTGGTGCGCACTCCTGGATAAGGAGCGTATATGGAAAGGCACGATACACGTGACTAGGGAACCATGCCCCCCCAGAGTTCACAGGGCAGAGAAGCCCTACAAAGCTCACATCCAGGGGAATGACATAACCCCAACAAAGCAGTCCCTGCTTTGAAAGGTCTCCTAGGACAGAGCTTGCAGAGGCTCAGCACGAACGCAGCGCTGTAGCCCAGGACACTCCCAGAGGAAGCAGCAATGTCTTCTTGTTTAGAGCCCAAGCACAGACTCCGCCCTCCCGCCCCCAGCCCAGGCACGCCCAGCCCAAGACTGCCTCCCTGGGCTCTTTCCCGGCAGTCTCTGTATCATCTTGCATGTCTTTAAAATAGATTTCCGTTAGCACTCCTGCAGCAAGGCTGTGATTGGCGCTTGCTACATGTTCCTGATCACCTGATCTGGTTTGCAAAATCCCCAGAGGTGCAGAATTTTATTTATTTTTTTAATGTATTTAGTACAGGATCTACAGGGTCTCACTATGTAGGTCTGACTCAGTGATTCTCCTGTTTTTAGCCTTCCAAGCGCTGGGATTCTAGGTGCATGCCACAGGGGTGCAGCACTTACGGAGACTTTTCCTCTGGCTGCTGCAAGGCCTCTCTTAGCACTAGGCAAGGGGTGTGTCTAACTTCCCACCTATACAACAGACAACAAAGACAAGAGCGAGGAGAGATCTTGCGGGAGTCAGTTCTATACGCCTGCCCCGCACACTGTGCCTCCCAGGCATTGCCTCCTAGGTTCCTCCGAACCAAAGGGCTAGGAGCTGCTTTTATCTATGATATCAGAGGACAAAACTGCGGCCTGGGCAGGGTAAAATGACTGAAGTCATGCAGCTAGCAAGCTGCAGATCCAGAAGCAGAGCTCAGTGATGTTTGACTGGATAGTCTGTGTTTGTCATGTGTGCTTGATGTGAAGGGGCCAGTCTTTGGAGACCTGGGGAACCTTCTACAAAGGGGCAGTGTGCTGCAAGCCATGAACCTCAATAATAATGATCCCTTGGCTTATATTCTCTACACCACCCTAAAAGGATGGTTTTTGGAGGAAATTTCCAATTGGATTTTTGAAGCTAGTTTTGAAAACTCTTTTGTGAGAAAGCTGTCAGTACAGTATTCTGATTCTAGTTACTAGCAGCCCCAAAAGTAATGTGAATGACTTATAGTCTAAGCTCAAAAAGTCCATTGTCATAAAAGACAAAGAATCTATGTAAGGCGAAATATTATATGACCCAGAACATGTTTTTTTCCATGATCCTTTTGCTGTTGGGGGTGGGGTTGTGCTGTGTTGTGGGGTGTCTAGCAGTGTCTCACACCTACTGGAGGCCAGCAGTATGTGCCCAACCTCCAGACTGTGACAACCAAGAGTGTTTCCAGGTATGGCCAGCTGCCCTCTGCACACCACAAATCCCCCCCGATAGTGACATTGTCTTAGGGCTCCCAAAACTGCAGGAGTACCTAGTAGCTAGCACTTTTCTTTCTCACAGATTTCCTAGGCCAGAGAAAGAGTTTTCTGAACAAAAGGGTGTAAGATTTCTCTTCCTTAGAAGGTGATTTAGAAAATTTCACTAGAAAACAACTCATGAATTTAATTTTGCTTATTTTACATATTATTTGTTCTTTCTCAAAAAGTTTTTTTTTCCCTACACAATTAATGAGAGGGGCTTTTTTACCCTGGTTGGCACACAGATCTGGTAATTAATACTAACCCCATCCTGGGTAAGACCTGGAGCTTTGTTGATACGACTGGCTGGGGTCCAGGGATGGTCGGAGTGGAAAATCCTGCCAAAGGCGGCCAAGGCAACCCAATATGGCAAGTGACACTATCATTGTGAGCCTTTTGGTCCAGGAATATTCATACCGCAGGCGGATCACTAGACTCTATTAACTAGATTTTTAGTCAACTCGGCAGGAGTTTAACAGAAGGACAGGAGGCTGTTAGCTGTTCTCTTCTGAATTGGGAACTTGGAAGAATGAAGTATTTGAGGGGAGCCTTCTTGTCAGGTTTTTGGACACACAGAATTAACTGGCAGCCACCTGGTGGAAGCAACAACTTTTTTTCCTCTTCTTTCTTTATACAAAATCAGGGTCCTGATGTAATAGTTACAAAGAAAAGGAAAAATAAGGGAAACAATGGAGGAAATCTGTATCACTGGTCTGCACCACTTTGCTTCTTTCCCTTGTCTTGGACTGGGGTTATTTTGGGGAGATGAAGTGGGGGGGCAGTGGGGGGAGCCTGGGATGTCCCTGAGCTCTAATGGGACCAGGTATCCAAGCGCAATGCGTGTCGCAGAGTGGGTTGGGTCTGTAGCCAGCTCCCAGGCCATTAATGTGTAGATGTTCTGTTCTTTTCTTTTCCCTTCCCTTCCCGTCCTTTCTATTCCTCCCCTTTCCTTTTTTGTTTTTGTTTTTGAGTCAGGGCCTTGTTAAATTGCCCAGGCTGGGCTCAAACTTACAATCCTCCTGTCTCAGCTTCCTAAACCACAAGGATGACAGGCATGTCCCACCACACCCAGCTCCACATGGACGTCTCCAGCACCTGCTAAGCAGTAGATAAGCTCTGCTTTGTCACTACCACTACCTCCTATTAATCACACTGTTACCTGGTGGGGGTGGCGGTAGAGGGACATGTGACATCTGGAGTGGAAGGGGTACCTTGTACACACTTGGCTGTAGCCTCTTTTCTTGTTCATCTAGGTTAGTTGTTCATAAATGCAGGCGATTTTTCTCCCTTGGTATATTGGGCCCCATCTGCAGGCAGCTCTGGCTGCCGCATCTGGGGAGATGGTGGATGCCCCCGACACCCAGGGTAGAAGCTGGGGTGTTGTTCCATCCTTCAGTGCCCACAGTAGCACCCTGCCACGAAGAATTATCTGGCTCAACATGCAGTTTTGGCCAAGAGTGAGAGACTGGGTTTGAAACATGTTTTAATACTCGGGTGTTGTCATGTATGAATGTACGGGGAGATGATTTGACTAACTGCCACCACCATTTTGAAAGATTGACCAGGTGACACCAGACTGCCGTATGCATGATGAGGTAGGTACTGCCTCGTGATGTTCTTCTCACTGTGTGTGTGTGTGTGTGTGTGTGTGTGTGTGTGTGTGGTGTATACACACGGGCTGCAAAATAAAGTTGGGCAGGTAGGTGTGTGTGTGTTACTGGGAATTGAACCCAGGACTCATATACTAGGAAAATGCCGTATCACTGAGCTACATGTCTAGCCCTAAACTTTGTTTTTTTCTTTTCTTTTTTCTCCTTCACCTCAGGACTAAGGGTTGAACCCAGTACCACTGCGCTGGGCTGTACCCCAGCTCTTCATACATTTTTAAAAATTAAATTAGAGACTAGGTCTTCAAAGTCACTGTTTCTTGGGCTGGGCTCAAATTTGTGATCTTTCTGCCTCAGCCTTCCAAGGTGCTGAGATTACAAGCGCATGCCACTACGCTCAGCTAGAAGAAGCAAATGAACGAATGAGTGAATAAATAGTTGAGGCAGGGTCTCACCATGCTGTTGCGGTTGGCCTTGAATTCAGGATGTGCCTAAGGTGATCCTCTTCCTGCCTCAGCCTCTTGAGGGCTGGAGTTACAGGTGTGCGTGCCACCATGCCTGCCCGCCTTAAAAACTTTTTTCTTGAGCGAGTTGGGGTCATACAAGTTTGAAAGTCACTAATCTTGCCTAGTACTCCTCAGATACTACCATGCACTAAAATATGAGCGAATCTTGCTGCAGCGCAGATTCTGATTCATATGGGCTGTGCTAGGGCCGAAGTCACGCCCATCTTACCAATTCCCAGGTGAGGAGGAGGGTGTCCAAGGCCTGCACTTTAACAGGGATCAGTAACTGATACTTTTAAGTCATTCCTTCAGATAAAACATCTGAGCAAGTGTCAATGGCCCTAGGTCCTGACAGTGGGAAGCCTTTGAACAATAACCACAGTCTTTATGGAGTGTGGTGGGGATGGGAGTCGTGACTGGATAATTAACGGGAAGTATTAGAGAATTTAGTACATCTTGTCTCCTGCAACAAAATGTGACAATATTTGTTCCACAAAATGTGCCTTGGCTACCCTGTGTGTGTGTGTGTGTGTGTGTGTGTACATGTGTGCACGAATGTCCACGTGCACTTGAGCACATGTAGTGCGTCCGAGTCTACCACTTCCTGCTTTCACGCCATACGTCTGACAAAAAAAAAAAAAAAAAAAAAAAAAAAAACCTTTCTAAGACACAGAAGCATTGTGCAGGTCACAGTAACGAGAATACTGCGACCTTAATGCAACAGAGCAATCAGCCTGGCTCCTTAGAATGATTAATGGAACATTCTCCTCTGGAAGAGAAAACAAATTAACCGTCTTCACCAAATGTCTCCTGGAACACAGAAAGCTGTTCTGAGAAAGACACTTAGCAAAGACTCTGCAGTACACACAACCTCCAGAGAAAATTCTAAGCTGATTTTATGTAAGGTTTGCCCTCAAATAAATGAGATCTATTTCGATGGCTGTCTTTAAAAGTAGCCAGATGACTAAGGAACTATTTGAAGATAAGCTACTAAAATGTAAATCTGTGAGGATGATACCAACAAAAAAATAAACATTTAAGTCCTTTTATATAGCAACAATCCATTGACACAATTAATCCAGTCTATGAATGCCTTCCTATCTTTTTCTGTATGCAAGATTGCCGAATCCTCAAACCATCTGGACATGGAGAGTATTCCAGTGTCCATGGGGAACAGAAATGTGTTCCCATACCTAGGATTCCAAAATCCAAGGAGTTCATAAATGGATTCGCATGTCAATAAGAGCCTCACTATAAAAGGGCATCAAACACTGTCCATTGCCTCCCTCTCATCCTAGTAGGGTTAACTCTACCATCCTAAAAGGAGAAAGCTCTACTGTTAGAGCTAGCTTCCTTTGGCTAAATATTTTGGTAGGTTGTAAGCATCCCAACAAAGACAAAAGGGATCAAATCTATTAAAAGGAGATTTGTGTGGGGGGAGGTAGAGAAGGCATGAAGATACAGAGTTTTTGAGTGGACTGCAGGGTGAGACTGCTGGGGACGAATGTGATCATTTTATAATTTCAGCTTGGAAAGTTCCTGAGTTCAGAATTGGGTTGGGTATATGGTTTTCCTGGCTTAGGAAATTCAGCCTGACTTCCTGATAAGACAGACACATACACACAGCCAGAGAAACACACACACACACACACACACACACACACACCCCTGGTTTTTATATAGCATATATTACAGCCTTTTGCATGTCTGAGAAGGGCAGGACGGCAGGTAGGGTTACAGTCAAAGTGAGCAGGGTCGGCCCCCACACACTGCCTGCCTAACTCTCACCCAGATCCTGTGTCTTCCCAGGGAATGATGCCCCCTGCAGCTCTGCTGCATGGCCCAGGACCACGGGTTAGATGCAAGAACTTACATGGAGGCTCAAAACAGGGTGAAAGAATCAACTGTCAGTCCTTTCCTACCTGTCCTCTGGATGTTTCCCCCTTCCAATATGTGTGTAATGACACAAGACTCTAGCATACGTCCCGGAGGCTGGCGGATGCGCTTGGTAGTCTCGTTGTGGATGACAGAAATGAAGACACAGTCCGATTAAAATCTGATCTAAAGGGTATGGGAAGGCTTGGCAGCAGATTGACTTGGAGGGTTTCGTCTGAGACTGAAGACCTCAGGAAAAATGCTAGAATTAGAGAAGAAGCCTCCTCCATGGTGTGGGTAGGGGGGACGTGAGCATCCCAGCCACCAGGCCAAGGCTTCATGACAGTAGTTCCCATGATGGAACAGTCTGAACCAGGAGCATCAGCTCTATCCCCTGCCATAAACATATGTGTCTCATCACATACAGAGATATTCATTCATTCCTCACATGGTCAACTTGCACCTGCTCTCTGGGGGTTTCTGGCAGTGCAGCTACCATCATCAGCACCATCATCATCACCATCATCATCATCATCACCATCATCATCAGCAGCAGCAGCACCATCATCATCCTCATTTAAAAAGCTAGCTTCAGAAATTTCCCTTATATACAGAGAACAGATTTAAAACAAAACAAAACAAAACAACTCTGGTTGAATTCTGCTAAGTTACTAATTATGTGTAAGAGAACTACTTGGTTGAATCCAACTCGATTTTTTTCCTCAGCGAATCAGTTCTATGTTTAGACAGTAATAAACTCCCCCAGTCTGCAGAACAATTGGCACATCGGTTCTTTAGCGAGTCAGGACATGGAACAAGGGCCGCTGCCAGTGACAACGGGATTCAAGCGGCATCACCGCCACGCGGAGCCGTGTGTGGCTGTGCCTGGGGCCTGGCTCACACACACCGTAATCCGGAGTATTTGGGGGTGAATGGGGAATTTGAATCCAGACAGAATGTTTGCGGAACATTCATTAGCATGGAAAATATAGATGATTAACTTAAAAAAAGCAATTTTGTTTTGCTAATTCATTTCAAAAGTACATAATGAGTATAAGCACATAGAAAAAGAATAAACATGCAGGAAATAATCTCTGGGTTCTCGGAACTTAGTACTTCAATTGTCTATTTTTGCTTAGCTGTTTTCTAAATGTCTCAAAGGTACACATCATAACTACATCTCTACAATGAAAGTGTTAAACTCACCTTCTCCCTATTACTGTGACCCCACCTCTGGCCTCCTGAGCTTTTCAAGGTTGATTCAGACCCATTTACTAATCCCTGGCAGTTCTGTGGCGAGGGCTGGGGCACAGGGCTAGATCGTTGTGAAATCACCTCAGCGAGCTAGCAGTTCTAAGAGAGAATGCTGATGGCGATAGAGATTAGCGGAGGGCTAAGGCGTGGCTCAGCGGCACAGCCTTAGCCTAGCACATGCAAACTCTGGGTTCAGTCCCCCAGAACTGCAGAACGAAATCCCAGACTCCTTATCTGTGGGAGCCTCCATTATGTTATCTAGCCCTTACAAAGTCAGTTTCTGCATAAAATGGGAAACTGAGGCTCCGAGAGCCTACTCCGCCCAAGGTAGGTCAGCCAGGGAACGGCAAGGCCGTAGCTGCTGCTCCTGTCTGGCTTAGGTAGAAGCCTGGCTCCTGACTACCACCATTCTACCTGTTTCGGAAGGTAAGAAGGCACCGAGCTGTGCACACGTCGAATTCTAAGCAAGCTTAGGGTTAAGATCTTAAAGTGACAGTGAGACACTTGCGGTACCTGAGTGCAGTCGTGAACTTCTGGTTACCAAGAAAGGCAGGGGCAGGGAAGAGCACCTCCACTCGGTGATGATGGTGGTGATGGTGGGGGCACTCACCAGATGCTTCCTGGAGGCCCAGTGCTGCAGGGGAGGCGGCATCTCGGCCTCCTAATGGCGCCACGAGCATCCTGTTATCTGGGCGAACCTGCCGAGGCGCTGAGAGGTTAAGCAACCTTCCGAGCTGGCAAGGGTTGGGGCTGAGCTCCAGAGGGCTGGCAAGGACCGTACCAGTCACACCTGCTTAGGAGGCTCGGGCCTGCCAGGCCTCCCCACAGGACACAAAACACTGTCGAGGGCCTAGACTGCCTTGATTCAGTTTAATCAGCCTCCCAGAACTGCAGGCTTCTGTGCTGGCGAATCCCACGCTCTGCTCCCCTTTGTACTTCGGGGGCGGCTTCCCTTACCTGGCCGTTGGTGCTGCGCCTTACGGACAGGACACAAGCGCCCCTAGCAGCCTGTCTGCAGCACTTCTTGGTGCAGGATGTCTCCTGCTTTGATGGATACGTGCTCACATGTATGGTGCTTTTGTAATTTAAGGAGGTTATTAAAACAAGATTTTCTTTAGATTCCTACATAAACACAACAAGTGTATTCTAACGGGCAGAGCTTTCATTTTTCAAATTACCTCTTTCAGGAGAAATAACTACACTCGATTGTTGCCACAGAGAGTGAACCAAGGCAAGATCTGATAGTGGGACAGCAAATTAAAATCTGTGGAAGGCAAAGAATTGTGAGCAGCAGCCCCAGCTGAATCCGGCCGCGCTCACCGCCTGATTAAGCCCGTACGAGGCAGTTTGGGATGGGCCCTTTTCTGATCTGATAACTGCCAGGGAGAAGCCAAAGGCAGAGTCAATCTGCAAATACTTAATCCTCCAGAAGGCAGATTAAGTGTATAATTGACCTAGATAATCCACGTATCATCCCCAGTCAAATGTTCCCGGGGCCCAGTTCACAATGACACGGGCCTGCAGAAAGCCAGCGCGAGCGCGGCATTACCACCAACGTGGACTCCGGCCAAGTTTGAGATGGCTTTTTAATCACTCGTCTCGCAGCCCGTGAGGTTTAAGCAGATGAAGTCACCCTAAGCACATCTCTTTTAATCCCGATTTTCTTCTCAGTCTGTGTCTTCAAGAAGTACAAGGAGGAAAGAAAATAAATTAATTTTTGTTTAGGCCTTGACTCTTAGGTGCTTCTCTTGATGATCTGATCTTTAATTTCAGAAAGCATGTTTTTGTTTTGGGGAATATGTTGAATTAGTCACCAGAGC
>NDGN011458226.1:0-10520 GCA_002564285.1 Tympanoctomys barrerae | reverse complement strand
TGCCTGTAATCCCAGTGCCTGGGAGGCTGAAAATAGGAGGATCACTATGGGTCCAATCTATGTAGTAAGGCCCTGTAGACTCTGTAATATAAAAATTATAATAGGAAGTAGGGCAAGATCTGATTTATGTTGTCTTAAAGTTATGCTGGATGTTGTGGTGAAAACCAGTTTTCTGGATTATGAATGGAGAGCCCAATGCATTCATGAGTGTGACAGAAGCATAGAGTGTGGGGACAGTTGGTAGATACTGTAAACATGGGATACCTAAATAACTTTTCTGATGATTGCATCAGCTGCAGATACATACTGAAAGAGAAGTCAGGAGTAACTCCTAGGTGATTGACTTGGGCGAAACGATGACAGGTAGAACCATTGAAAGGATGAAGGTGATGGAAAGCAAGAGAGCAGGGTGTTTCAAGTACTCCATCTTGAGGAAATTAAATTGGAGGTAGCCATCAGACTATTATAAGGGGATGTCAAGTATGTAACTGGATACAGATATCTGAAATTTAAAAGTGAAGCTAAGACTAAAGATATAAATTGAAGTCTTGATCATAGACACTTGAGAGTCCCAGTACTGAAGAAGAAAAGTAAAGATAGCTTAACTATAAATCCTCAAATACTACACAACCCAGAGAAGATCAGGCAGGAACTCTGTGAAATATAAGGAAATCAAGTGTGTTGTGTTATGCAAGTTCATGGAAAAGCTTATTTGAAGAAAGAGGTAGCATATCATGTTGTCGTATGCTGCTGAGGAAGGCACCATCAGCAAATGAATGTGAACGGACAATTTGACAAGAACACAGGAACACGGAGAGTTCTGCCCTTGGTGCAGATCCAGGAATACTTCAGTGGAGCTAGGCTGATCCACCATCCACTTAAGTGAGGTGGTTGTTGATACGTAGGGTGGTGCTTTGGTTCATGTTAGTGTTTGTTTCTTGCTAACAGATTAAGCACTGATTGTCACGTCTTATATCACAGTGAAACTCGTAGGTTCCATGAAAGCCAGAAAAAATCATTTTTACTATGACAGAACTTTCACATTAATGATGAAAGTCTAAAATGTTGCTAGTACTTGGTAAATCATTTAGAAAGTTTTTACTCTCTAGTCCACCAATTCCGAAGTTTCAGAGGAACAAAGCAAGAAAGTCCTCAAAAAGAGCTATACACATGTATTTAGTATTATATTTAGTATTGTTAATAATATCAGTAAGCTGGAAGTACCCAAATATGCATTGAGTTGAATGAATAAGCAGACTAGGTGTTTTCCTAAATTGGAATATTATTCAGCAACAAACAAGAATGTATCGCTCATATATGCTACTCATCAGTTGAATCTTGCTGACCTTGTGTCAAGTGAAAGAAGCTAGACACAAAGTATATATTCTTTTATTACACTGAGGGCATTTCATACAAGTTGCCCCAGAAATAAATGTACTCAATTCTCTTGTAGATCTAGAAGACAGTTATGGCAGAAAAGTCAAAAGATCTGGAATAAAATGGGACCCAAATCCCAGCCTTGCTGGTATCTGTGTGAGTTTAGACAAATTCTTTGTTCTCACTGAACTTTAATTTTCTTATCTGTAAAAAGGGAGAGCAATAATTTCCTTTCTGTGGTGTTATACGGTTTAAAGAAAACAATAATGCAAGTCAGCATCTAGCACTGGGCCTGGCTCTTGTGGAGACTCAAGGGTAAGGGCTGAAATCCTAGCTGTTATGTCTTCATCCATGCCCCGTGCTAGCATGGGAAAGGGGTGTAGAGAGATGAGAGTCGTCCTGAGTTCCTACAAGAATATCAGTGTTAGCTAAAATTTACCTGAACTCTAAATGTGTCCAATGAGTAGGCGACCCTTGATCAAACCAGCAGGAGACACAAGGCAGTAGCTAAATCTTTTGGGGCATTTGTGATTTTTAAGCCTTTGAACTGGAATATCAAAAATTTGCCAAGTTCATATTAGAAAACACTTTCTTTTTCTTAGAAATTAAGATGGTTCCTCATCTGCATGTATGATAGATAAATCCATACAGATGTATATACATTACATGCATATGTGTTTAGATAATTTTGAGGGGTTGCTTAAGAAAGTTAGGTCATTTCATCTGGGTAACCAGAATTCTAAAAGAGAATACAAGGTTCTTGTGCTCTATAAAAATTGTTTTATGATCTTTTCATATAGTATTTATAGTTTAATAATAGTTTCTATGTAAATGATTGCTGCTAAACCAGGCATGGTGGCACACACCTACAGTCCCAGTCCTGGGGAAGCTGAGACAGGAGGATCACTATAAGTCTGAGCTGTACAGCGAGCCCCTGTACCAAATACATAAATAAATAAAAGATTTTAAAAAAATGATTGCTGCTTTTGTGGTTTTACTGGACATTAATTCAGTTTATTTTCTAGTTAATGTCAACTCTTACTATAAATGTGACTTCCGTCTTCTGTATACCCACATGGGATATTCTGAGATAGTCGCTTCTTCCTGCGGATGTGCAATTCCTTTCCAGGAAACATTGAGAGCTATTCTTAACCTGGAACCCCTATCTGTCTTGTGTCATCTTTCAGAGGTGCTGTACCTTCCTTGCTGCCAGCCCGTCGTTCGTGTGCTCACTGTTTATGCTCAGCTATTTTAGGTTGGCCTTTCTCCCTCGGTGATGGAAGCGCATTGCCGTGAAACGATAAGCTCCATGTAATCTTAAAACTTCTTCGTTTATGAGAGAGGTCACTGGCTTCATGATCTTGCTCTTTTTTTTCCCCTCTTTTTTTTTTTTTTTTTTTTGGCGGAACCGGGGATTGAACTCAGGTCCTTGTGTTTGCCAGTCAAGCACTTATCCTACTGAGCCATCTCTCCGGCCCCTTTTTTTCCCTTTTGTATCATCATTTTGTCTGTGTAGAAACTGTTCAAAATTGCTTTTAATACCATTTCATTTCCAAGATCATTTTATACCTCAATTAGATTTAACATACCAATTTGAATATTATAAAATCATAAATTACCTTTGTTATTACTAGAATTATGTAAGCATTTGTTTTCAAATGTTATATCTGGGTTTTACACCTAGAAATTCTGATTGGATGAATCTGGGGTGGGGAGAATTTAGGTTAAATAATGTTTAAATACTCTATAGGTGATTCTTTGGTGAAGTCAAGGTTGAGAACCAGATACCAAAAGCTTTTCCAAACATTAAAACACCATAGCCCTGGGAATAATACAGGGTCTTATGAATTCTTAGGGGAGCAGGGGAGTCTAGAACTAAGCACTCTTTAAATGAGATGGTAAGGGAATTGGTAAACTCATAGTCACTGATGACCCTGATCTGTAGGAAGAGATTTCAATTTATTTTTCATGAGGATTTTTTTTTTCCTTCAAAAGGGAATTAATTAAGTAAGGGAGCTGTTGTGGCGGATCCTGTGCTGACAGTGCACTGAAGGAAATATGTCAGATTGACCTTGCTTCCTCCAGCTGGCCATGGACCAGCATTCATTCCTGGGCAAGATACACTCTGGGCAGAAGTCACAAGTGCTAGTGCACTAGGAGCCAGGAAGGTGACACAAATATGTGGGAAGGAAGAGCGGATGGTGACTCTGGAGAGGCCCTCCTAGCAATTGCTTCTGCAGAAACTGCAAGCTCAATGTTGCCAGTGTTTCCATTTTTGAAGAATGGCTCACCTTTTAGGATGAGATATTCTGGCTATTGTTATGGATACCTAATGCCAAATTTTTATGTGTCTTATTCATATTGCAAAGTTCTGCTCAGACCACCCACTATATCTGCAGTGCAGGCAAATCTCCGTGTTAGTGGGCTCGGCATCTTTGTAGTAAACTAAATAGCTATTGAAAATATTTGGAAGAAATTATGTGCATGCTGAACATGTATAATGTTTTCCTCTGTATTTATTCCCTAGACAATTGAGTGCAACATCAATTTACACCACATTTATACTAGTCTTCATAACTATTCTAGACATGATGTGCACTGGACAGGAGATTTTGTGCATATTTTTACATGAGAACTTGAGCATCCATGGACTTTTACATTGCCGGGATTTGATATTGCCGTGGACTGTAGATACTGAAGAACAATCATATTTGGGTTAAGGGATTTCTTACATTTTAAGAAATCCAATCTGGACAAGGCATGAAAGTACTTAAAGTAGGAGGCATCTATTTGAATGTGTTCCTATGCTATTTTGCCTCTTTAGGATTCCACCCCCACTTTTAAATACTCCTTTTGCCAGCGGTCGTGGCTGCTTACACTGTCTATTTTAACACATCTTAGAGTTCATGTCTCAAGAATTTAAACAACTGAGGCTAATAGACTATATTTACAATATAGAGAGGATCGCAGTGTTATATCAGAGGAAAACCTTGTCTTAACTTTTCAGAAGGGAATGGAATGTGCAGCACGGTGTGGCCTATAAATCATTTTCAAATTAGTATTCTGTACATCTGGAGAAGAGTACATTTCTACTCATGCATAAATTGCCTATGAACACATTTCAAAAACCTACGCTTAATCTTAGCAATGAACATTTCAAAAAGTAAATTAATATCTTCAAGGGGAAGAAATATAGTATATTAAACAGGAACCCACTAGAAACTCGATAGTTAAGAGTCTGTCAGCGTTTCCATTATAAACCCTGTTTTTGAGGGGTTTATAACTTACTTATAAAAATTCATTGTAGGCTGAGACTTGGCATGTAAGGTCTCAGCCCGGCAGCTTGATGTGATATTAGGTCCGAAGGACCTCAGGTTCTTGTCAACAGCATGCTATTGTAGAGATCTAAGCGAGGGCTGAATAAAGAGAAAGAGTGATTTAAACCCACAGAATCCAGGAATTTCAGAGCAAAACTAAAATAACTGTTCTAAGATAACTGCAGGTTGCGGCTACGTTTTGAAGAATCCCACACTTTTGTCTACTCTGAGTTGTACATTTTGTGCAGCGTTGGGTGGAGCTAGCTTCATTTACTGGGTTGGCTCACACTCACGACAACTTTAATTTCCATTTAATAGCATAATATATTGTCTGTTGAGGTTACAGGTTTAAACAAAAGTTTATAAATGAGGCTAATTAACATTGAACCTGTAATTCTTTTCTTCTCTCCACTTGATAAAAGGTATTCCTAGGAAGTAGAAATAGAATATAAAAATGTCTTGGACCATTGTAAATTTCTTGTGTAAATAGCTTTGTGATATGGTGCGTGTTTAAATTAGCACAATGTGTATTCATTTTAAATATTGATCTTTAAGGATGTCACATAATAAATCTGAATACTCTTTTGCATTACTGTTTACATTAGCTCTAGTATAGATTAAGAGAGACAGTTGCCTTGTAAATTTGCTTGCAGAGTAAGCAGGAGCATATAAATAATTCTGCTTCCAATTATACAAAACAATGATGATAAACTACGGGGAGCTGCAGGATGACCATGCAGAGCCTGGTGAGATCACAGACGCTGACCACGTTTGTGAGTAACTGACTGGCACCTGGACTTAGAGCTATCGTGTAGATCAGGAAACAAATGGAGAAGTGGTACAGGATAAAATTCTATAAATGTAGCTCCCTCGAAGTGCCATTTCTTTCCAGCTATAAAGTTTCTAAAGAGTTACCAAAACTATTTAAAACATAAAAACTCAATTATTTGGCTTGGTAATGGTAGCAATTTGTCTGTAACAATGTTAAATATGTTGTGGTAACCTTCATGGGGAAAAATGCTATGGATGGGCTTGGTTGTGGTTTAGGGTTTCCACCTTCTCCCAGCAGTGGTTCTTGGGCTGTTGCATGAACTGGTCTTTGAACAATTTGATAGCTCAACCAAATTTCAGCTCGGAATGTTAAAACCTAATGATTGAAGATTAAGAATAAATTTACGCCTAAACCCTGTAATTCCAAGGCCAAGATCAACCCATTCCCCTTAACATTCCCATCATCTATTCAGTAGTGCAAATATTCACATGGAAATGAGGTTGGTTGAAATGTTTAGCTTATATTGGAAAACATATCTGCTAAGCAGCTGAGAAATGTATTCATTTTGGTCTTTCCATTTGACAGGGCTCATTCTCCCAAGTAAAATACTAAGAATGCAATGACAGCAACTAAAGCCGTTCCATTTCCTCTCCTGACTTTAATCTTCCCCTAGGAAAAATATTTGTTGAAATGTTATAATGTGTGTGCATTGACACTCTTACTTAGATATTTAAATAGCTTTGACCTTCTATTTATTCTTTATGTCCAGTAAAGATCTTTTAATCTTTATGTAAAGGAGTGCTTATTATTTTTGGGATTTATATTGATTATTATAATCCTATAGTACTTTTCAGTTTTAAAGTATGTTCATGTGTATTATTATATTATTACATCATTGACCTCTTATAAGAATGTCAATAAACGAGTTGGATCAATATTATGACTTTTTATCCCAATTTTTTAAATGATGAAGTTCAGAGAGGTTAAGTGATTTTTTTCCCCATATTTATTCATCTAGAAAGTGTCAAACCTAAACTCCATTCCTGCTATTTGAACTTTAAATCCTATGTTCTTTCCACTGTGGCTTAAAAATGACATGTTTTAAAAAGAGCTATATTCAGCATGGGGAGTCCCATGGAAGAGGTAGATCGATTGGCATAATAAGCACTAAGGTGTCTTGCTAGTCATGTCTGTGCTGCTGCTGAGGTAAAGCAAGCAGTGAAAATTCCACACAGTCCTACAGCTTGGTTTTGATCCATAGTCCTCACAAAGTTCATAGGTTCACCTTGACCAGGCTCATCTTCCTTCTATAAAAATGCCAGTAAAATAGTAAAAGGTGAAAAGCAAGAGAAAGTTGGCAGCTTTTTTAGAACTTTATTGGTCACTCTTTGCAGCCCTTTGTATAAGTACACTTCAAGTCTATACACCTAATAAATCCATCTGCTTGCCTGGTAGAGTTAACTTTGAATCCCATAAAGTTTGGCTTTAATTGTGAACTCTTAAGTTTTTACTAGTGGTAAGACCTTTTAGCAGATCCTCTACGTACTGAAGGCCACTTGGGGAACAAAGATCAGGTGAAACTTTTGAGAAGTGTGAAGACCAAAGGAATCCATTGTCCATTCTCCGGATGTTGATATATCGCTGTATCAAGGCTGGGTGGGAAGGACTAGATAGCTGTTTTGAGAGTGCTGAGTCCTGTCTGTGCATGATCGCAGGGAATTCAGGGGATTGTGTGACTATATTGGAATAAAACAGAATTATGGAAATGATATTAAAACATCTTCAAGTTTTAACATATACTTTGGAATCTACTCTTTTTTCCTTCAAGGCTTTGTTTTAGTACAGAATTTCTGGCCAACTCTAAGAAGAAAAAAAGTTCTATATTAAAATAAAACAGTAATGACTCAAAAATACTACGTGATACCTAATTTGCTGATTGCCACCCAAAATTATATTTAACTATAGAACAATTACCAGGCAGAGTTATAATTATATTAATAACCCTTTGTTTTTCCATATCCAAATATTACATGATGAGGAAATGTGCTGACTTCAAATGGTATTAATTAAGAAATCAACCGTTTTTTTAAAGGTGGTAAGGAAATATATTTTTTGTCTTCACTTTTTTGTGCATGAGGTTTTCAAGAAAAGAGAAATTAATGATTATAGTAAATTACAAGAGTCAGGCAGCAAGGTAATTAACAGGTAATTATCAATAAACAATTTAACCACAAAAGCTTGGATCCTACCTACCACTTGTCAACAATAAAAGCTTAGTAACTTCACATGCCATTGGAAATACAGTCTTCAGGGAGCCCCAGAATAGACTGCTAATATAAATAAACAATTCCTTCTTGGGAGAATACACAAAGGCCAGGCTGTGAGTGACCACATAGAAGAAGGAAAGAAAAATCCAGTAGGCAGGAAAAATATTAGGAAACCAAACATTTGGTTTCAGATTTAGGAGAAAAATATGAATGTGCTTGATACTTAAGCCAGAAAAATTATCTATGAAATGTCTTTCTCATCCCATATATACATTTTATGTTTCTTTAAGCATGATTGGAAGTGTAACATTATTTAGCTAAAGCATAGACAAAAGAAGTGAACCTTATCCAGATTTAAATATAGTCAATATGGTTTATAGATGGGCTGATTGGTACATAATTCACCTTAAAAGTTATTTCTTATGGAAATGTACAACTCACTTTGGAAAGTACCTCTAAACTTTACCTCAAACCTTTATTGAAAACATCTTTTTAAAATGGGCCTCCAGCCTCTATTACTCTAGATAGCTAATTAGTTTCTAATTACCTAGTTTAGGAAAAAAAAAGAAGCCATTTAATTTATACAAAAGATCCATCTTACATAATGTGAATAATAATATAATCTTTATCTACTTGATTTGGATTCTGTTACTATGGTATTGGGATAAGATGTGAAAAGAACTAAACTAGGGATTAAATCTCACTCTCTAAGAGGCTTTCTTTCTGAATTTTCCCATATATCCCATACATCCTTATCTAAAATGACAGCTGAATATGTTACCATCAAATGTGCTTATTAAGAATTATCAACAAGTTCAGGGAAATGGCTCAGTGGAATAAGCGCTTCCCTGGCAAGTGCAAGGGCCTGAGTTTAATCCCCGGTTCTGCATAAAAAAAAAAAAAGAATTATCAACCCTTATCAACACCTGCTGATGTGTTAGGAGGCAAAGCAAAATGCGTTCAGTAAATATGTTCTCTGTCATCTAAGGTGTGAAAGATAGAACTGTCCTAGAACACACTTGAATGATGTACATGCAACCGAAAAACCATTGAGCAAGGTATGCACATTCAGTCAAGATTTCATTGTCTACAGGCTGAGGGGTCAATGGACATCGTGCAGTGATAAGAGTAGGACAGCTGGTGGGTGGTGCAGGTGAGGCAAGGGAGTCTTGAGGAGAAACCACTATCGGACTGCTGAGTAGTCAGGAAAGTCATCAGGGAAGGAGGGAGAGCTGCTGTACTGTTTTAACACTGGTCTGCCTTGAGCTGGGAGAATTAAAAGAGTAATGCTAAGGCGGAACTGTAGGCTCAACTGTATGCTTGGGCCTGTGTGTGGTGCTAAGTGATCTGGGGAAAGCCTTGCTCCAAAGGAACAGTTTTAGTCTTTAGTATGATGTTTTGCATTCTGCATAACCTAACTGCCCAAATACCTGCCTCTCCCATGCTCTGCACTGTACTCAAACTTCACCTAAGATAGTTTTCATTTTCTTCCTTGCTTAACACTGTGCCTGTCTAAATTTTTTCCTTCAGATTGCCCACATCCAATTGCATCCATCAGAGCTTGGTGAAATGCCAAATTTCCCGTGCTTTTCTTAATACCTTTTTTTTTTTTTAAAGACTAATCTAGATCTTGTTAAAAAACCCTCCCACTGTGTGTTCTCTTACCAAAATGTAATTAAATAAAAGAGTAAGCTCGGATCCATCTATCATATAATTTGAAATTACATATATGAATGTAGAGAGGAAAAGGGACTTTGAAGGATCAATTCTGAAATTTAAGAACTGTTATTAGCTGAACTAACACAAACTGAGTCCGTTCTTTTGGCCTTGTCTCCATCTAACCTAGTTGATCGCTGCAGCTGAACAGGGAACCAGCAAATCGCTTTGAGTTATTCAGACCCAAACTGATTTAAGTTTGTGTGTGGTTAACTCTAAGATGCTAGTTAAAAACCATTAATACTGTCTTTGGCCTTTGAAATGAGAAAAGACACTCAGCCTTAACCCTGGCCCACTTCCTATGAATCTACTTAGCTCATTTCATTGCTCAGAGAATATCTTAATATGTGTTAGTATTAAATAACTTGAATAACAGGCAAAGTTGTATTCTTCTAAAATGGATGGTGTCACAGAGTTTCAGTAAGGTATTTAGAGGGTATAATTTTCATAGGTCACCAGCTGACTTTTGAAAACATGTACATGCATCGTATACATTTATGAAATGAGCAGAAATCTAATTCCTTTGGGCCACATTGGCAAGATCTCCTTGGGTTTGTGAATATTGAATTTTCTTCAGTTGATCATTCTTCCAGATTTTAAAGCCCAGAAATGGTTGTAGTGATGCTGTTTATACATGAGACTCACACTATTTTAGGGACGAACCCCTGAATTATATTGAGGTAGCTTGGTGTTGGAAAGAAGAATGGCATGTTTTATTTTTTCTTTTCCTCCCATTATAAATTTTTCACCACAAATCATCACTACGGTGTGAATGAGGAGAAGCCTCCCTCATCAGAAACTTACCCAGCTGCTCCTGGGATGGAGACCAAAGGAAAAAGAAGCACCCCAGATTCCCCGGAAGGAGTCTTCATTCTACACTTCATCATTTCCAAGAATAATTGTTGGCTCAGAGTGTTTTTTGAGCTCTAATTAGTAGGCTTGTGTATTCCCAACTATCATGATTTTCGGTCAGCGGATGACCAGCTGGTACAGGTGACCCAGGAGGTGAATGACTTAAAGTTCAACATATCAATACTGGATGTAAAATACCTGTTCCTTATTATGCTTAAG
>NDGN011458217.1:0-10412 GCA_002564285.1 Tympanoctomys barrerae | reverse complement strand
TATGTTATTTTCTTCTAGTATTAGAAACTCTAAAAAGTATATTTCCCCTTTCCATTGACTTTATATTATTTCTTGTCTTTTATACACACATACACACAAAAAAATGCATATAATCTGACATAAGATTGATACTGTTTTGTAGAAATCTTCAATGATCTTTTAAATGGGTTCATCTAATATATTTTATGTAGTCCTGCATAACTATCATTTTGAGAGCTATTCTTTATCCAGGACCACACAGCAACTTCTCTTGCCTTCTGGATTATGCTCTTTGCTAGTTCCTATATGCTATGTCTGGAGGTATTAGAATATTTCGAGTTTGTATAACTGGAAAATATTTTACTTTTAGTTTTCAAAGGTATGTTTGCTAACTATAAAGTTCAATAAGGACAGATCTTTTTTTTCTTTCATCCTTTGAATTAATTAGTCTAGTTTCTTACACACTTGGTCTTTTTTTTCCCCTTTCTAATATGAAATAAGATGCTATTTAATTTTGTTCTTCCAGAAAAGAAAATTAAAAAAAAATTTCAATTACTAATTTTAAAAAAAGAAAGAAATCAAGAACACAAACACTTTGTACTTACAGAATTCAGGGGAAGGAGAGCCGGGACTAACTCTATGGAAAGATTGTACACAATAAGCATTCACACCAATGCACTAATATGCATAGATTCATATACATACGCATTCTCTCTGGGGTCCCTATATTATCACTCTAGTGGCACTTTATTGCTACAGTACACACTCACATGTCCCTTTACTATCTCATAACTAACCATGAATAAGGTATCTTACAAGCAACTAGTTGGCCATATTGGAAAAAAGGCCCTTTTAAGCACAAGTAGACAAAAAATAGTTACCCAAAGGTCCCCAAACAAATGACATAGACAAGGGCTTTTGTGTAATGCAAAGATAGCCCTGGGGACCAGTGCAGTCACGGCAAGTTCCCAAGAGGGCAAGGGATACTTAAAACCCAATAAAAGCAGCCAGAAACAAAGGTTATGGATTGTTTTCTAAAGAGCCCCACCCCAGTTATTCTCAGGGTAGCTATCTTTCATCTCCTTCTTTTGCCTTTTGAATAAATTATCTTGCTATGTAAAAAAAAATACATACAACATGGAAAAATCTAGAACATTCTATGTTCAGCAAAAGAAGACAGGCTCTAAACATACACATTTCATTATTCTAATTATATGAAGTATGAGAATAGGATCTACTAACCTACAATGATACAAATCAGAAACTAGGTAGAGGGGATAGGTTCAAATGGAAAGAATACAAGAGAACTTCCAAAGGTGTTGAAATGTTTCACACCTTTTTTGAATGGTGGTTATATGTGTCTATGACTATGAAAACTTCTACTTTAATTCTTAAGATCTGTGTACTTTATTGTATGTTAATTATATCTCATTCAAGTGAAAATGGACCCTGCTGAATTAGCTACAAGCATCACAGTTTTGCCAGTGTGGAAAACAAGTTTTGTCTCCTCTGAATGAAGCCGAAGATGTAAGCTAATGAATTCTTTAAACAGCCTAGAGCCTGTGATGGGGAACCTTTCAGAACTTTCAATGACACAAACAGCCTGCTGTGGCACTCAGGCTGTAGGTTCACCACCACCACTGGCCTAGTCGTAGAGGGTAAAGATGATGAGGAAATTCAGCAAAACATTTTCACCCAAAACCATGTTCTGGCACAGTGATGTTGGAAAGACCACTTCCTGTCCTCCACCTCACGGATGTGGTGACTCCTTATTTATTATCTTCATCGGTTCAAACACAAAGAATATTACAGGCACTTCACAGTCATCTCCCAAGAGGAAGAAAGCACACCTCTGTGAAAACAGCTGGATGAACACTTAGGGCCATGGCGGACACTGATGTACCTCATAATCGGCATGGAAGTCAACTCTAGTGACAGACTGGCTCCTAATTTAGAATTCTCTAGACCTTGAACAGAGATTGGATTTAAAACATTAAAAAGGATAATTAAAACCAAGGCTGCACCTACATGTTGTTGCTAGACCAGGTGCCAGGATTCCCCACAATAGTCTGGTCATGTCTTGGGAGCCTAGAAACTCCTAGCCTGAGACCAAGACAGTCACTGAGGGACAGTTGCAAAAGGCACATGCTTTCACCTGGGACAAAGTATGTGAAAAGACCACATGCTTAAATTCTTGAAAAGCTATATCAGGTAGGAGAAATGGGCCTTGCTTCTTCCATATAGCAAATTTTCAACTAATAGAATATACAAGAAGCTGGATTTTAATAAACTATAAAATGGATCTTAGTAATTTTGAAGCTTTTTAGCATTCCATTCATATATCCATCTACTCCAGTAGTAATTCCTGCACGGGGCTATGAAAAAAACCTGAGGGACCTGCAACACATGTAGGTGACAGGGCTAGATCAGGGGAGGGACTGATGCTTCCAGCGACATCTGGGCCACTCAACACTCAGCAGTCTTTACTCTTCCTCATTCATTCCTTACTCCACTCAGCAAATATTCATTGAGCCCTACAATGCTCCAGACACGGCAGTACTGGGGTTGCAGTGAATAAGCTTGTATTTCTGCATGAAGTTTATGTCCCACTGTTTTTATAGTATGTTAGGTGCTGACCAGTACTATAGAGAAACAAGTCATTCTGAGTACTCATCACTGTCTTTGAGCAATCTGCACTTCTATCTTTTAGCTTTCAGCTGCAATCTCCGTGAGAAAATTATAGCTTCCTCCCCATCTCAGCAACCCCATGGTAGTTGAGTGAATCCCAATTACCATCGTCTCTCCTCATCCTGACTCTGTGACTCAGAGGAAAGTCACTTAGATGCTTCCTCTAAGACAGACCCCTCTACTTACACTCCACCCCCCTCCTGGCCCCTGCTCTCAGTTATGGCAGCCCCTCTGCACACAGTCATTTCCTCCTTCATTCAGTACTTCATCCTCAGTTCACAGACTTGTTCATTTATCATATTTCTAAAGCAATCATGTAATCTTTACCATCCCCAGAATGCCAGGTAGGTGTGAGGCAAGAGCTAACCCAGATCAAGAGCCTCGTCCTGTAGGGAACTGCAGAAAAGATAATACCTGATAGCCTAGCACATGTGCCCAAGGTCACAGAGCAGCCACGAACCTCTTTCTGATTATCAGCAGACCTTGACCCAACCAATGCTCTTGTTGCTAAACTTTCTAAAAATGCACACTACATGTCTTCCCTGCCGCTTCACCTCACCTTCCTCTCACTCACCCCTTCATGCTTCAGTCTGTGGAGCTGACTATGCAGTGACCACTGAGAGGCCACACCACTGCCACTGTGACTTGTTTGCCATTGATTGGGTTTGGAGAATTGGAGCTTTAAGGATCAGTGGATCCAAGGTTCTGTCTTCAGTCCTCTGTTCAACTTTGCCACCGTGGATTTAAATTTCATCCTGCCTGTGGATTTAAATAAAACTTGAATTTTGGATTCCATCTTTCCATACCTTGCCCAGAATGGTCTCCTGAGCTGTTGGATGCTTCCAGGAGGATCTCTTGCTCAGCATCACAAAGGCTAAGTGCCCCAAACTGGACTCATTTCCCCTCCCCAAATGCCTTTCCACCTAATCTGAGTTACAGTGTCACTAATCTCATTACCCTGCACGGACATTTGAAGTGACTGGTGACTTCTCCCTTCTAACCTGTCACCAAGTCATCTGACCATCCTACCTCAAAGTTTTCTTTGGATCCATTTCCTCTTCCACACCCTCATGTCCCTCCTCTAGTTCCAGCCCTCATCTCTCTCTCATGTGCTTGAAATGTCCTCCTCTGTGCTTCTTTCTCTCGCCTTTATGCTGACTCCCATTTTAGTCCTACCCCTCCTCCCTCTGTCACTTAAATTTTCCTTATAGACAATAAAATTCAGAATGCTATTCTCTTAAATTTTTCTGAAAGCTACCCAAATAACTTTTTTTTTTTGATGGTGGTGGTGGTGCCAGAATTAAATGCAGGGCCTTTGCACTGAACTCTCTCCCCAGCTCTGTTTCTTTTTTTAGTTTGAGGCAAGGTCTTGCTAAAGTTGCCTAGATTGGAGATGAACTTGTATTCCTCCCTCCACAGTCTTGAAGAGCTCTGGGATTACACACGCAGTTTCAAATGCCCTTTAAATGGTGAAAAGTTAAACTGCAGTATAGCTTCATACAAAACACTATTCTGAATAGGAAGAAACATACTCTTAACAAGCACAACTTGGATCAAGGAAATTCTGCTGACTGGAAAAAGAATCCAATCTCAAAAGAATGCATACTGCATGATTTCATTTATATGACAATTATGAATGACCCAATTATATAAAGGAAAGATTTCTGGTTGCCAAGCATTGAAGGTGGGGAGGTATGTATGACTATATGGGGGTAACAAAAAGGATCTTATGTTGACAGTACATTTGAGGGTTTTGTTCATGTTGGTGGTAACCTGCAAATCTGTAATTTCAAAATCAAAAGTTAAAAACTAGGATGTATAATTATTATATGGAAAAGTGAAATGCACAAAAGACAAACCTTTAGGGGCTTTGCAGATTTATAGGGCTAAATACCAACTCCCGTGCTCAGCATTTGAGGCCATTAATTATAAGGCATTACATGTCTTTCCAGCCTTACATTGCCTAGTTGCTCTTCCTTGGAGACTCTTCCTTCACTCATTCAATAACACTCAGGAAGCCCAGGATGGGGCAGCACATTGGAAACAGAGTACTAAGCAACACAGACAAGGGGCCTGGCCTGACAACCAGCCTTCAGAAATACAGCCACAATTGAGAAGTGCAGACAGTGACCTAAAACTCCTTTTAACTCTTTTTCACTTATTCTGTTCTCCTTCCCCTAGAGTATCCTTCCCAGCACTGCTGAGCTTGCACCTACTCTAGCCCATAAGATCTTCCCATTAGTCACTCATCCATTCATTCACCAACATTCACTGCATACCTGTCCTGAGCCATGCTTTGTTCCGTTAGATCACTGCAGGTGCAGCTCTGAACAGCAAAGGGCTCTGCCCAGGAAGGTCTTATATCACACAGAGACACAGAGGATCAACAGCCAAACAGGAAAAATTCAGGCAACATTCTTAAGGGTGATACGGGATGAGCAGGTCAGGGAGGTGCTGTCCAGGCAAGGGTATAGAAACTGATAAATGAGAAAAAGTAGGAGGAAGAACATTAGAGATAAATAGAAAATTGGTCCAAAGCATTAGGAAGGAAAACACTGACCTATTTAAGAAGCAGATGGGTGAGTGTGAGGTAGGAGAGAGCAAGAAACAATGAAGCCAAGGAAGGCAGAAAGGTAAAAGGACCAGTTGCACAGGCCTTCTAAGTCATACTGTGAGTACAGGCTTTATTGCATATTCAGTCGCAAGGCTCAGGAAAGGAAGGGCAGGAGAGAAAGGATCTACTGGTCAGAGTCAGCATTCTGACAGTGAGAGGAAAGTTACTGTAACACAAGGCAGTAGACAAGAGAAGAAAGGGAGAGCCAGACCACCAGCCAGGAATGCATACACCCCCATGTGGCCCACCAGGGTCTTGCTGTCATTAGCCACAGCTGTTTAGGCCCTGTTGCATGCCTGCCTTCCAGACAGAGCAGATGTTGACAGACATACTATTCTTTTATCTCTCTTACACCTACCAAACCCACTTGATTAAACAAAATTAAGTAGTTATACACAGCTAGGGGACAAAACCATAGAGATCCAAGGTTTTAGAAAGCAAATGGTGAAGACAACGATGAGAGACTGAGTAGTAGAGGATTATCTTCTCTGGAGTATAGCAACATGAGATGAAAAGAATGAGGGAGGCAAGTCCCTGGGACCCAGTAAAGACCTGAAACAAGAATTGAAGCCTATAGGGAGAGTGAAGACAGGGAAGAGGAATGTAGCAGGCAGAGCTTTCCCGCTGAGCATGGACTCATGCACAGGAAGGGCAGCTTGAATCTGCAGATACACTGACTGCTGGCAACCTCAGAGGCCTCCCTGTAGAAACATACCAGTGGAATGGAGTAGTGGAGGCAGCAGGCTGCAATGGCTGGTGAGTTTATCGGGTTCAAACATCCCATAGGAGAGGGTGATTGGCCAGGAGCCATCTTGCAAAAGAGCCAACTAAGCTCAGAACTCAGAGTGATTTACTGGCTCCATCCAGCAGCTCCCAGTGTCCATTTTGTTGAGCTGAGGTCAAGTCAGCAGGAGGTCAGAAAGCTGAGATGGAGCCAGCAGAGAGCCAAGCACAAATCGTCAGGAGGCACACAGACTGTGGCAGGCTGCAAGGGTCAGGTTCCAACCTCACACAGAAACTGGCCTGGACTTCCATGGAGCAAAAGGTGCAGGCCAGCTGGGATTATGCACTATGGCACCGTAATACTACACCTTGCTTGCAGGGATTGATCAGTGTAGATCTGGACTCTGCCCATGTTATCTATGAGTATCCACAGAGACACACCTTGAAGTAAAGTGAACTTTTTTTTCTTATTTTCTTTTTTTTTTTTTAGCTTGGCTTTTTTTGGGGGGGAGGGGTTATTTTGTCCAAACAATTTCTAGTTGTTTGTTGTTCTGTTCCTGTAAATTTTTTAATGGTACCAGGGATGGAACTCAGGACCTTGTGTTTGCCAGGCAAACATTTATTCCACTGAGCTCTCTCCCCTGCCCGGGAGATAAGTAAAATATTACTTATTCCTCTCCCCCTGCCCTAGTACTAGGGCTCAAACTCCGGACCTTGCACTTGCTAGGCTGGGGCCTTATGCCACTGAGCTATCTCCCCAGCAGTATTTATTTCTTTTTTTCTCTTTTCCTCTTGCCTTCCATACCAGTTTCCAAAGTTTACCTCATCTTCCTTAATCATCTAGCCTTGCTTCTAATTTTTTTCCTATTCTTTTATTTCTCTATTTTTTTCCACTTAACTCCTTTTAAATTTTCTACCTTGATGGTATATATACCTATATAATATATACTAGGGTATATATATATATATATATATATATATATAGTTTTATGGTTCATTTTAAATTTTGTTATATAACCACAAACCTAGGTGATAGACTTAAAGTTGACAAATTATAGTTACCTCAATTTGTCATTTTCCAGGCTGTGTTTACTGCTCTTGTTATCGTTGATTGTACCACTTCAGCCAAGGTGACATAATTGTTCTAACCAGTTCTTCCTGACATGCCAAGACTGAGATTGCCTGAGGGTTATAAACAATACTATAGCCAGCGCCAAAGAACTGGGAACTGGGCCAAATAGGCAGCGACTTCTCATTCCCAACAAATTGAAGATGTAAAATCTTGCAACAGACTCAAAACCAAAAAGCCAGCTACAGCTGGAAGGCAACTCTGAGATGTAGTCATTCCTGGAGGGTTCTAAATACTACCAGTAAAGCCATTCATCATAGGCAATTTATAAGCAGCAACTCAGAAGTTAAAACAAAAAAATAGAAAATGAGAAAACACTTAAACGAAAGGCAACCCCAAACTTCCAGCCCATGAAAGGCACATCCAGAAGGCAATAAGGTAGAACAATCTGAAAGCCACCCACCTAGACTCTCTGAAGTGGTAACAGCGGAAGTGACAAAGGAGATAAATGAGGCTCTCAAAAAAATCAAATCAAAAATAATTCTCAGGTAACCACAGAGATGGTGACCATAATAAAAGACATGGTTAATGACTCTAGAGCAGATACAGATTTTTAAAAAGAGGATCTTAAGAAACTACAAATGACAAACAGGAAAGAAACAGATTCAACCAGATATCCAGGAGATTAAAACTTCCATTGAAAATTTATGCAGCAGAATGAGCCAATGGAGGGACACAATCTCAGACACAGAAGACAGGGCTGTGGGTAGAGATCATTAAAACAAAGATTTTTTTACAATTACCACAAAACCTCAACACAGCAGTTGCTAGAAGATGCAAAGAAGAATAACATGAGATTGATAGGAAATAATGAGAAAGCAGGAAATAGTGCAAAGGACACATGGGAAAGTTGGTTCACAGAAGCCATGGCAAAAAATTACTGTGGCAGGAAAAAGAATTCGATGAAGAGCTAAGACATAGAATTTCAATTATCCAAAAAAAATTAAAACAACATAGCCATAATGATCAATATTTCAGAAGTTCAACACAAGAGCACAATATTAAAAGTTGCTAGAGAAAAGAAACAAGACACCAAGAAGGGAAAGCTTATTAGAATTTCAGCAGATTTCTGAACAAAACCTAAGTAACTTATAATAAGTAAATCAATATCAGTCAATAAAATTGAAGACACAATTTAAAAAATCTTTTAATAACAAAAAAGGCCAAATCTTGATAGATTCACTGCTGAGTTCTACAAAAAATTTAGGGAAGATCTAACACCACTACATTCAAACTCTTTAATGATATTGAAAAGAAAGGAATATTCCAAAATTAATTCTCAGAATTAATTTTGGAATATTAAGTATTACCATGATACCAAACCAGAGAGGGATCCAACCAATAAAAGAAAACTAAAGGCTATCTCCCTAGTCAAAATAGATGCAAAAATCCTGAATAAGATACTGGAAAATAGAATGGAGCAAGTCATTAAGGAGATTATACACCATGACCAAGTAAGATTCATCCCAGGGATGCAGGGATGGTTCAACATATGCACAACAAAAAATAAAATACACACAGTAAGAGCCAAGGACAAAAATCACATGACCATCGTTAGCTACGAAACCACACAATCGACCAAACCAAGCATTCTGACATGGGAAGATTCACTGGAGGCAGGAACAAGCGGGCTGGCTGTCTAGTGGACCAAGACTGCAGTGAACAAGGCAAAGCCTGGGGCTTTTAAGGTGTTTTGTGGGGAGGATGATTGCTGGCTGGAATAGCCGAGGGAGAGCTAATCTTGGCGGGTTACCTAGTCTGTGGGGGACTTTTGATGTTAACAAAGGAGGGTTTTTTTTTTTTTCTCATTTTAGGGAAGGGTCTACAGAATATTCAGGGTCTCACTACTAGATCAGATTTGTAGTGATCCACCTGTTTACAGCCTCCCAGAGCTGGGATTACAAGCGTGCGCCACCATGCCCAGTCTCAACTGCTGTCTCAGCGCACACCGGGGGCGAGGCACAGCAGGCCCGGGGAGCAAGCTCCCCCCTCTCCGACCCCCCCACCTCCTCACTCCCCACCCCACCCCACCCCCGGCCTCTGTGTCTGCTTTCAGGTACTTTAATCCACTGAGCTATGTGGCCGGCCCTAAAGGAGAGTTTCTGTGGTTTTCTGCCCAGGCCAAAATTGGGCAGGGCTGTTCTGTGGTTTTGGCCAAAGGGAAGTGACCAGGGAATGGGGAGTGCTTGGGGCAGGGCACCTGGGAAACCTTGAGTCCTGACCCATCAATCTTCTCAATAGGTGCATAAAAAGCATTTGACAAAGCTCAGCACCCATACATGATAAAAACGCTACAGAACATTATAAAATGTCTTTTATCTTAATCTTATAAAATAACAAACAACTGACAACATCATAATAAATGGACAAAAGCTGAAAGCTTTCACTCTAAATCAGAAACAACACAAGGATATCCACTGTAATGTAATCACTCTTATTCAATGTAGTTCTGGAAACATTGGGCAAAGAAATTAGACAAGGGAAAAAAAAATGAAAGGACTAAGGTTATGAAAAGAAGTTAAATTAGCATTGTTCTCAGTGACATGATCCTCTATATCAAAGACCTCTAAAACTCCATGAAGGCAGAATCTCCCCCACCCCGACCACCGAGTGGGAATTTCTATTGCGTTCCAGGTACCCCCAGACCCAGTCCTAGCCCAGGTCCGATGAGTGTGTGGGAGAGATTCCTGCTACCATGTGCTGGCGGGACTGACTACTGGTCCCAGCCCAGGTGCAGCATGGGCAAGACCCTCTACAAACCCTTGGGACGCCCATCAACACTCCGCCCACCAAGTAGGAATTTCTGCCGCATTCCAAGAACCCCCAGACCCAGTCCTAGCCTGGGTCTGGTGAGTGTGTGGGAGAGCTTCCTGTTACCCTGAAACAGCGGGACATACTACTGATCCCAGGCCAGGCGCAGCGTGGTAGAGACCCTCTTCCACCAACTTGGGATGCCACCCACCACTCCGCAGCACCACCCCCACCCCATCCGCCGAGTAGGAATTTCTGCCCCATTGCGGTAACTCCCAGACCCAGTCCTAGCCCAGGTCCAGTGAGTGTGTAGGACAGCTGCCTCTACCCCCTATTCCACCTTGTCCCCTCAAGGCTTAGCTCAGGCCTGGCAAAAAGTCCTGGGGTGTAACCCTGCAGCTACAATCCCTGCATAGAGCATAGAGGATAGAACGATCCAGGTAGTCCAGGAGCAGAACATCTTGTCACAGGGGCACAACAGGTTCACCCTCAAGGGCAGCAGGAGGAAGGAGCTGAGCACAGCAGCCA
>NDGN011458213.1:0-14171 GCA_002564285.1 Tympanoctomys barrerae | reverse complement strand
CAATATGCAATATATTAATTATTGTAACTGTCCTACTAACTTGTTTTGAAACTGTCTCATTGCCATTCGTTCCTCAATAAAATTAATAAAAACAAAAACAAATAGGTGTAATACACTGCTACATTTGTAACACCACACAGACTCGAAGTTCCTCCTGATTTTGCAGATTCTTGGCTAAGTAATCTCAGGGTAACACATCAAGCTTTAACAGAAGCGTACCAGAGGATTCACTCATCATTTTTACCTACTGCTACAAACCTATCCTTCATTAGGAGCTTTTGCATACACACTATGTTTTCTGGTCAAAATACGTTCAAAATAAAATTATTAAATTTACAGTAAAAAGCAGCTATACATAGCTAATTAAAACCACTGTGTTTTTTTGATAAATCATTTAATCAGTATTGAGAATTGGCTATGCACTCATTTAGTGCATTGAAGGGAATAGAAATATATTTTAATTGAAGATGCAAGCACACAAAACAATGACAGTGCATGACTAATCCATGAAATAATTTTTTTTTCTAATTGCTAGACTATACCTACAACTTGCACAATGATTTTCACAATGACTTGACAAGTTCTTTGCCCTAATACAAATAAATCATAGAAAGATCTACTTAGCAATCACTCAATTCTCCAATGTTCAAGTCATAAAAACTTGTCATAAAAAGTTGTAAAATTTCAATTTTCATGCACATCAGTAGCTAGTAAAGTTTCCTACTTTATATAAGATTGGGTTCTGCAATTCATTTGACAGCTTCTTTTGAAATGGATAGCGGTCTGAATAAAGCCATAGAATAGATCAGTAATTGGAGTGTGAATTGCTTCCTATTCAAATGCTTATCTCCTGTATCTACTTGTTTCAGTACTTGAACCCATATGGATATTCAAGTCGCAAAGAATGTTAGAGTCAGAGCATTAAAACATAAATAGTCTGACATTTATTTCTTGTTTGGCAGAGTAGGTAGTCTTATGCGGTGAATAATAGGCAATTAAAGAATGCTTTCAATACTTTCAGTGGAAAAAAGTTTACAGTAGGTATTGAATTCCAGAGTTGTATTTGTTTTTGTAATGTTACTTTATTGTTGTTATGGAGCGCAGACAGATTTTAGGGTGCTGTTAACACATGCAG
Source organism: Tympanoctomys barrerae (assembly GCA_002564285.1). NCBI lineage: Eukaryota > Metazoa > Chordata > Mammalia > Rodentia > Octodontidae > Tympanoctomys > Tympanoctomys barrerae. Next base: position 13,036 of record NDGN011458213.1, on the reverse strand, counting down.
CCCCTAATACATTTTCTTTCAGTAGGTTATTCCTGCAGAAAACAAGGGAATTGAAAGATGGGGGTGATCACTGGATCAGTGGGACTTAGAGCAAATACACATAACAAAGAATTGGTCAATGAGGAGTGATATTTTCATGGTGTTCAATACATTTACTGATTTAATTGATCTATGATTTAGTTGGATGAAGACTAGCACTGATATCAATAAATTTACATCAATAGTTTAGACAATTAAGTGCAGATGATTAAATATTTGTCTTTAAGTTACTGCTGTTCAATCGTGGGACAAGTATGAACTGCAAACTTTCTGTGGACCTTGAACTGCACTATGATTTGGGTCTCCCAGAGACTTCTCAAGCTCATTTTTTATTTATACAGAAAAGAAATAAACAAGTAAACAAATTAAAAAACACATTTTGGGAAGTGTTTTGAGGAATCATCTTGGTCAGATGGCAAGTGGTGCTGCACATACATTTCTATACTTTAAATAAAATCGTTAGAGAAATATTTTGAACTTGCCACTAGAGTACAATTAAATGTTAGATAAATTTGCTAAATAATAGATGAAGAGATAGAGAATATATGCAGAAGAAAGATAAATCTGGAAAACAGGCAAAATCAACATAAAAGTTGGAAAAGAATAAACTAGAGTACAGAGGCTGCTGACAACCAATGCATGCTGACATCATGGAGGGACATGAAGGTGCCTTTTCCTCAAATGTCATAGGTGAGGGTCAGGCATGGTGTTATGCTTAACATTAATAGTCTAGCATTCTCAGATTAGGCTATAATTATATCTTCATTAAAAGATTTCAGGACGTATTTTAAGATGGGAAGTGACTTATAATTTAACATTTTATAAGAAAGATCAACTATGTTGGATTGGAGAAATGTAAGAGCTAAAGAAATACATTATTCAGAAATATTTTCTCTCCAACAAAAAAACTCAGTATTAGAACCAGTCGCACAGTTCATAAATAAGCTGCAAGACATCAGCGATTGCCTTTAAACATAGGGAAACCTTCATTTATTTTTTGAATTATAGATATAAATAAAAGTCCTGAAATTTGTATTTCCATACTAGTTAAGTTTTGTTACCTTTATTTATAAATAATTTAATGCTTCTTCCAACTTGCTATATTAGTAGAGTTTCCAGTACACAATGCAACTTACATTCCTTGTGAGGAGTCGGCTTCTGCATGTGTCACATCTTAATTCTTCATTTTATCCTTTCCCTCTCAAGTCCTTGTTTCTTTCATCCATCTCCTGGTCCCTTTCTCTTTTGCAATAGACACACTTCCATTTTGCCTCCTATCTTTTATTGTACTCTGTCTTCATATATTATTTGTTTTTTTAAAGGGAAACCATGCAGTATTTAAGTTTGAGTGTCTGATTTATTTTAAAGCAGAATTCTACAGTGGCGTAAGTACAGCTGAGAGCTCAGTGATGAGAAGCATTTCACGGAAAAATCAAGCAGTGCTTTGTCCATATGGTTCTGTATAATAAATGAATGAACTGAAAGATATTGGTGGAAGGCACAAGAAAGACAGAGGCAAAAGAAGAACTTAGGATTATTTTCCAGATTATTAATCTAAAGATTTAAAAATAATGTAACCTGTGCTAATTTAACACTGGTTTCTAGAATTTTCTGCATTATAATCTAGACTTTCTTTTCTCTGTATTTTAGGGAAGGGTCTACAGGGTGTTCAGGGTCTCACTACTAGATCAGGTTCATAGTGATCCACCTGTTTACAGCCTCCTAAGAGCTGGCATTACAGGTGCATGCCACCACGCCCAGTCTCAATTGTCATCTCAGTGTGCCCTGGGAGCGGGTGGTGCTGGCACAGCAGGCTTGGGGATCAAACCCCCTACCCCTGCACCTGCTTTCAGGCACTTTAATCCACTGAGTTACTTGGCCATCCATATAATCTAGATTTTCTAACAGTATCACAATCATATTTTTTTCACAACTTGAGGTAAGATGTTCACGATCCAAAAGGTCTGTCAAGTGCAGATCTTCTTTATGAATATGGGCCCATTGGCATCTAAGCTCAGAGACTAAGCAATTTGTAAATGTCATGCTTATGTCAATCTAGTTTCAATTCTTCTGAAAATTAACTTAATTTTATTGAATTTTTTAATTCAAGCATTCAACATTTTACCTAAATTTAAACTTTCTTAATGCAGTTTTTCCATTTTCCTACTACCAAATCATTAGTGGTCTTTTATCCTGTGATTTAACTTCACGGTTACAATTTTAAGTAAAATATGAGTACACATTTCTATGAACTCTTGAAAATTGCCTGAATAAATGAAAGGTTCATTTATAATTTTCTTTCTTTCTTGCATAGGAATCCTAATAGGCATTAGCTCAGAGGAGAAAAGGTTCATGAACCAAACAAATATGCAGCTAAGTAATAAAGAAATGAAAACTCTCCACACATTAAAAGTAGGATTTAATATTTATAATATTAAAATATGTTTGTAATTTATTGAAATGTGGCATGCATTCTGTGTCTTAAGATTCTTTCAAAACAGCTTGTTAAAAAAATAATAGAATTTGAGAAAGTCTAAAAGAAGAAAGAAACTGAAATAATATTGGGAGGCAACTACTCAAGAAAAAATTTACAATGATCGGTGAAAAGTCTTGATTAAAAGAGAAAACCACCTTCAAAATATACCAAAGTTTTAGAATTTCACAAATGTATTCTTACTCTGGGGTCAACTAGACTTAGATTTGATTTTAAGAGCTGTCACAACATAGTGTAAGCTAGTTATAATAAACATATCGCAAAAATTTTGTTTCATAATCTAGAAAATAGAGGCTATAATCTTACACTAGATTCTGAGAAAAAAATATATTACATACACCTTTTATTTTATGACATACCATGTAGAAAATCCTCAGCAAATACATTAAAAGATTAACTATGATTAATTTTTCTTCCTTCATGCTGTCTGTAAGTTGAAAGATTTATGATAAATACACTATTAGATAAGTGAATTATGAAACATGTTTTACTGACAACTATAAATAAAGTACAATAACTTAAAGCATAGAATGATATATCAATGGCCATAAGTAATAAATTTTGGAGGTTGATATTAAAGAAAAATCAATTGGGAATATGTACTTCCTGTAACAATTTCTTACTATGTTAACAGAGAAATACTGTAGTGTGATAAGACATCTTACCAAAACCATTGTTCATCATTCAGCAATTAGCATGAATCATGAGAGCAACTGTGAAAATTATTCAAAATTCTACTGATTTTTGAAAATGCAACCCTTTTGTTGGCACCCCTATGTCTCCTTTACTACCCGACCTGCTCATAAAAACCACCTTTCAAAGGCAGTGGCAGATGGTGAAGGTTTGTATCATTGTCATTTTTTTGCCCTTTAGCAACATGGAAATGTATCACTGACATGTGATATCAGTGTAGTATTTCAAAAGGAAGAAAATAGCAATGATTTGTTTAACGGGTAAGATTTCAAATATGTAGCAACTATAGGAATTCATCATTAAACATGAGCAATGGATATCAAAAAGAGAAGCCTAGGGTGAAAGGAATTATTTCCACAGTGAAAATTCTCCTCATAATAAATATTTAACTTAATGCCTGAAGATGTCACCAAAGATCCCACTTCATTGAAATATTGTATTTATTTAAGATCAAAATATGTAAATAATATATTGTTGCTTATAATTTGCAGTTCAATTGCTGAAAAGTTTAGAGAAGCTTGAATGTAAGATTTAGAAATAAGATTTTCTTTGATAAAATACAAATAGGATTGAATTTATTTTGTTAATTTCATTTGTAAGTAATAGTTTAGAGGCATAATGTTAAATCATGAGAAAAGGATTTATTACTGAATTTCACTCCATTTGTATTCATGTTATTCCCATAGTTTTAAAAGAAGCTATAAATGACATATTGTCCCTGTATTATTTTGTGCCTTTGTACATTGGAAAATAAGCATCATTTCCCTAAAGTCCGTAGGTGGGAGGTCTCATCTCTTTCATTTTCAAGATACTACACAATTGATAATGCTTTATATTTCATGCTTCTCTCAAGCTCTGTTCTTGATGTTTTCATGCAGCAAGCAAGCAAATAAATAAATAGATAAATGATATCACGAAGTTGTAATTATTATGCAGCAAAATAAACCCGACAATGAACTGAAGAATTCTGAGAAGACTGCAATTATTTTAAATAATATGGTTAGAGAAAGTCTGTCTGATAAGGTACTCCTTGAAAATCCTACACAAAATAAAAAGGAGAGAAGATACAAAGGAGTTCTGCCGTTACCAGGGCAATTGTCATCTAAGCACAAGGAAAGTGAGTGAAAAGGATCTGAGGCATGTGCTTGGCACGTTAGGGCAGCAGCTAAACAGGAGGAGGAGTAATAAGAGGATGACTCCATTAACCTGATCTCCAGTGATAGAAAATCTCTGAAACATGTAATCCCCTTTTTTATTAATCCCCCTACCCCAGAATCCACCTTTGCCCAAGCCCTACCATGCATCTCAGACTTCATTTCCTTGTATATCATTGACTGAAGATCTGAAGCTGTCCATTATCTCCCCATATGAATTGTGTTCTAGCTTAGAAATATTTTTATTTTTTATACTGTCTGGCTTTTATCATTCAATGTGAATATATATATATATATATATATATATATATATACACACACACACATATATACAGTTGACCATATTCTTGTTTTTAGAGTCTTTTAGCTTTTAATTTTATGCTCTATGGTTTAAAATTATTATTTAACTGCGTTCCCTCCATTTTATTAATCTCTCTTTTACTCAATATCCTATTCTTAAGATAGTAGTTTTGCTTTAGGTCTTTAATTTTTGTTTTTCTTTTGAACCAGGAATTGGAATCAGGACCTTGTGCTTGCCAGGCTGTCTCCTTCTGCCACTGAACTATGTCCCTAGTCCCAGGTCTTTAATTTTAAGAATCATATTATTCTATCCTTTTCAAATATTATTTGGCAAGGTTATTAATTATAGAGAATTCATCTATCATTAAGCTGAAGAGTACAACTAACAAAATACCCTAATTTAAGGTATTTAATGCTAATTTATGATGAAAATTATATTTTTTAACTGTATTACTTTGTATGCTCTGCTTTTCTGCCAATTTAAAGTATATGCAAAAATAAAAGATGAGAACAAAAGGTATTTTGTGTCCTTTAACCTCATTACGATTTCATGAAACATCTTCAAAAAATTTTCATCTATCTATATCACCTCTCTACTGTCTGATAGATTATTTTAAAACAAATCTCAGACCTGGTGTCCTTACATGTACAAACATATTAAGGTAAAGTTAAGAAAAATACCTTTCTTTAAGGAATTGAATACAATACCATTTCAAATAAAAATTACAGTAATTACATATTATTGCCGAATATTTAGTTAGTGCCAGAATCAGAAGAAAATAGAAACACTTGATTTTAATTCACTTAACGCCAACTTGAACAAAATATCTGAAAGCCTGTTATGTGAAAACTACAGAATTTTCATCTTGCTGCAAAGAGTATGGTACAAATGTTGTAGAGGTATATGAGAGAAGAAAATTAAAATCATGAGCCCGAGGTGCGGCTGCCATGGAGCAGAACGTGCCATATCTTTGTGCCAGCTGGGTAGGCCCCAGATCTGGGTATTTCGAACCAAGTTCTTCATTCAGCTGATTGGGCCGGACATGGCGCAGGCTGAAGACGCCCTACCCTTCCGGGTCCCCATGGCAATGACTAGGGTGGGCCTCAGGATTATCTCGAGCACATTTGCAATGTGTCCCTGGCTGCTGTGCAGACAAGGGTGCCACACGGCTCCAAGTGGAAGAGGGACTATAGAAGGGGAGGGTCAAGAAGCCAGGTGACCCATGGTCAGATTTTTGTCCAGCTGGCCCGTGGTCAGACCTTCACTTTACCAGACCTGCTGTCCCGAGAGAAAGAGCCCAGCCCAGCAAATAAGGAAAACAGCAACTTCATGAAGGATGTGAATCAAAGGAGAGTAGAGATGTAGGACAGTGTTGCAGACTGGTCTGGCCTGTGGCAGCGACAGGGACATGCACGGACACAGACCGCAGTGGGAAGAGCAGTTCTGACAATCCAGATAGAATCCCTGCGCTGGGCAAAAGAAACAAACCAGCCAACAAACAATTGCTAATGAGTTAGGAAAAAAATACTACTGGCTAACATTGAGACACATTTAAAAATGAGTAGTAAGCTTCAGTTTTTAGAATTATCCAAAGTGGAGATAAGTCATTGTGTGCTTAATTTACTGTGTGCAGAATCCTTTATTTATGAGGATTCATGATACAGAAGTGAGGTAGGCATCCCCAATATCCCTTCCTCTTTTAAAGCTCTTAGATTTTATATTCTTTTAATCAACTTTCTTATCTGGTAATGATACCAGTGCTGAAAAAAAAAAACCCTATAGAATTTAGACATGGATTGAAAAATAAGCTTGTCATATTTTGGGGTATATTTGCTGTAATTGCAGCCATTTTAATTTGATTTGCCTTCTTTCTTTCTTTGTTTCTTTCTCTAGGTGCATCTGCTAATAGCTTTATAGCCTGTCTTAATGGTCATTAAGTGAAAATGGGCATCAGGAATAACTCAACCAGGGTCCACTTTACCAAGGTTCTTTTAGCAGCTGGATGGCTCCGTGATGTTCATACCCACTGTTCTCTCTGAACATTAGTGTTTTGTAACTGTCTTTTGTACTGCAGTTTATTTTCCTCCTTCATTTAACTTTACTGAAGTAATGAAACATTGCACCTCTGCTATCCTTAGAGAGGAAAGATGGCCCAAGTGAGAAGAGAAATTCCTTACCAAGAAGACAAGAAAATAGAAAAAAAAAAAATTAGGTTTCTTGAAAGCAAGCACTAATAATCAATCATTTGTCCAGTTTTGTATAACTATTTAATCTGAGCAACAGGTCTGATGATAAAAATCGATATTATAACAACCATTGTTAGTTAGCTATTCTTGGTTTGAAAATCTGTAAAATATGTATTGTTATATGATGTTCTATTTCTATCTTTGTTTCTGCTATTTGTTTTTGCTTTTGTTTTACTCATCAAAATATAACATAAAATTTAAAAAAAGAAACTCCTTACTTTAGAAGTAATCTTAAGATCTAAAAGCTCACTGAGTCTACACTGATTTAACAATATAAAACAGAAACAGCAAATTTTAAAGTTTTAATTATTGCTATAGACATAATTGTATAACTAAAAAGGCTAACTTGAATATAATATAGAAATCATTACCAGTGGTACATTGTCCTGCATGAATGAAGAGTTTACTGTTTGGAAAATTATTCCTTCACTAAAATATTAAGATTATTCCTCTTCCGTGACTTAAAACCCTCTATATCAAATGTTTCCTTAAGACAGCTAGGTCTTCTTACATAAAATATGGCCTAGAAATTATAGGATAAATCCTCCATAAAAACAGAACAGATTATTTATTTATTTATTTATTTGTTTGTTTGTTTATGTTTTGCAGTACTGAGGATCAAACTGGGGACTTTGAGCTTGTCAGATGGTTGCTTATGCTGCTGAGCTATCTTCCCAGCCCTAGAAGAGATCATTTTTAATTAACCATGGCATGATTTTCAATAAAAAATAGACATTGGGTAGGACACTATAATTATGAATTATAGTCATTTATTGGAAATGTACCAGCATTTATATCCAAAATTTATTTGAAGTGTTGGTATATAATTACTACATTTTAAATTTGTTGTGATACTTAAATTATAAATAGTAAGACTACAAATACTGGTTCTTATAGTATTCTGTGTGTGTGTGTGCGCACACACATGTGTGTGCACTATGCTTCCTCCACAAATTCAGTAAACTTATCAATATAATTTTCGCAATTCTTAGACACACTAAATTTCTTCAATAATAGCATTTTTTCATACATACATGCCAAGATCTTTTGTCTTTCTTATATCTAGTACAAGATAATGGAGAATGTATTTATTTAATTGTGCTTGAATTTTAAATTTTTCGAGGATCGGCCAAAGAGTTCAGCAGATTAAAGCACCTACAAGCAGGCACAGGAACCAGGGGTTCGATCCCTGCCAGGACGCGCTGAGATGACAAATGAGACTGGGCAAGGTGGAGCACACCTATAATCCCAGCACTTGGGAGGCTGTAAACAAGAGAGTCACTATGAGTCTGATCTAGTGGTGAGACCCTGAACGCCCTGTAGACCCTTCCCTAAAATACAAAAAAATAAATTAATAATAAATTTAAAGTTTTTCTATATTTTAAACAAGTGACAATTATGAATGATCTTTTATATGTTATGTTTCAAAACTGTTTGTTTTGCACATCACATTTAGAATGGTCTAACAAATATAATTACCATACAAATTACTTGTTTTGCAGAATACTTTCCAAGTATTTGTCTATCTTCTTGAACTTCCTCTCTCCTCTTTCCTTAGGGTAGCTATGTAACAACCCTACAGATGACACAATCTTTTGAGGCATGTGCATACAAATAGCTGATATTCTGAGAAGTAAATGGATCTGAGTCAATCTAGGAACAAAGTAAGTACATCAAGACGTTGTACTGTGAGGCTGCTGGGAAGCATGTGGTCATTGGTGCTAGCTTGATATTGAAATGGTCATGTGCGGTGTGTAAAGACAGTCCCCTTTTCACAAAATAACGGTAAAGTTTTGAAATTCTGCAACTGAGCTCAGGTTGTAAGTGGTAGGAATAGTTGATGAGGAGAAACCAAAGTGTTCAGGGCATAGGAGGAGGCATTATCACTGCCCACTTGAGATCTGAACTCCAGTGTTGGAGCAACGAAAAACAAGATTAAGAATAATTTTTAAGTCTACATCCAGCAAGCAGCTAGTTCCCACCCATAAAGTTGACTTTTCTCCAGAACACATACAGCTCCAGGACTAACAAGCAGACAGAACAAAGGACAACTTGAACGCTTGGAGAGGTCACCAGCGCATAGACACGAGTCTCTTTGCCTTTCCGAATGTCTCGATGGATTCTTCATATCATCTGTGGAAAACAAAGGAAAGAAAATGTACTTTGACACTTATTTCATGCTTATACTCAGCATTCCAAAGATAAAATGGAGGTGTACTCCAAATACATGACTACTTACGCAAAAGTGTTGTCACAGATATTATAAGATATTTCCTTCCTTCTCTTAATGCATACGTGGGAGTGTATAGAGGTATACATACACCAATAAGCAATGATGGCTTTGTAAGAAAGATAACGTATAATGTAAGAGGCCTTTAGTGTTTGCGTACTATATGTCATAAGTGTCTGTCAAATGCATTCACATCTATTTACAAAAATCCAGGCCAATTACATTTTTTTTTTTTACTTAAAGCACTTTTAGATGTTTCCTGCACAATTACCTTGAATCAGATCTTATTTTCTTTCCAAATTACAGGCAGAACTGAATTTTCAAATTGATGATATAGTCATCTCTTTTATCTGTGTTAGTGAGCCAAGCAGAATCCCTGACATGCCCTGAAGCCTCTTGACAGTCGGGTTCTGACCTTTTCTCCAGTTTCATTCTAACACTTTCCCATGTGTTCTTTATGTTACTAGATTAATATTCTTTTTCCTGCCATTACTGTTGAACTGCCCCATTCTGCATGCATAAACCATGCTCTCTTGGACCATTAATGTGTCTTCAACATTTATGGCTCGCTTTGGATACCATTTTCTCTTAGAAGTGTGCTCAGATTAGCCTGGGTTAGTTTAAATTTCTTTGCTATATACTTTCATACTTCCCTCTGTGCTTTCTTTAGTAGCATTTCTGCAACATTTAATTGTGTACCTGTATCATTTTTTATTTACATTCTTTCCCATGTTCTGCAAACTCAATGCAAGTCACAGCATGCCTATATATTTCACTATATTACACCTAACTGCAAGTAAATTATTAAACGAGATAGGCACCAAAATATCTATTAAGTTGTTGTGTGAATATATAAATAAATGAATATGTGAATACAGATACCTTGCCTAATCTTGTCTGTAGGCCACATACCTGTACTAATTCCAAACAGATAAGAAAAGGAATCATAATTGACCAAGTTCAGAAAATAAAATCTGGTAATACTCTCAAAAATTTGAATAACATGTACTGTTAAATTATGTGTAAAAGTATACATTTAATAACACACCTACAGTACTTAAATGACAATGGAATGCCCTTCTCTGAGAAAACTAACCAAAAAGGGGGGGGGGATACAAATGAATAACATTTTGTATCTGTATACTCAAAATAGTTAGGATAGAAATACAGCTTCATTCTCCTAATTCAGTGTATAGAGAGGGTTGTTCTAACAGTGTTTGAGACAGGATATCAGATCTGCATCTTGTACAATGAATAACCACTAACACAACAATATGTAATGTATTAATTATTGAAAATGTGTTAGTAATTGGTTGTGAAACTCACTGCTATTTGTTTCTCAGAAATAGAAAATGCACTACAATATTTGAAAAAATTTAAATCACATTTATTTTCATATTTTAAATGCTTATTAATATATACTGCTTGAAAAAACTGAGAAAATTTTAGATATATAAATACAACATGAACTATGAATTGTGGAATGAAGAAAAACCCATGTAGTTTTCTTTATTTTAAATGTTGTGCTAAGAATTCAATAATGAGTAGTTAACAAAGAAACTTTTTCTTAAATATTATTTTTATATAATATTTAAAATATTAATATTAATGTATTTTTGCAATATAGTAAAAGTAAGCTTCCTATACCTTATTGGTTTGACAATAGAAATTCATTTCTTCTGTGCACAAAATCCAGGTTTCAGGATCTTGGAAATTTTATTTCTAACTGTGATTGTATGACACAGGGGTCCTTGTGTGTAAACCACTTATTTAAAACACAGTACTTAACATATTCACATCAAAGTGATTCCACAGGTACTACACCATTGAGGTATGTATCAGAAATAGGAAGTAGAAATGTGCATTGTAATATTCAAGGCTTTTTCACTTGTTTATTGGTTTATTTATATATGTTCTTTGCTACTGACAGTGGAATTCAGGAGTTTCACAATGAGCTACATTCCTATCCACTTTTGTATGTTTTATGTTGAGACAGTGTCTTGCTCAGTTGCCCAGACCATCCTTGAACTTGTGATTTTTGTCAACACTCCTAGACTATTGCAATTAAGAGCATGCACCACTACACTTAGCAGAAGTCTGAATTTTAGTAATCTGAAGTTGCCATATTAAATTGCTTGCTACTAAGATACAAAATACTAGAATACTAACCTCCAGTAGCTGACAAGATGAGATGACTTGGAAATAGAGAATTTGTAGAAGTAATCAAGTTAAGATGAGGTGCTGAATTAAGGAGGACCCCAACCAATAAGATATATGAAAAAAGGTCATAAAAGGAAAAAATCATGTAAAAATTGATGCGCTGTGAAGATGACCAATATCAAGCAATTTTTGAAATGTGTATATATTTTATTAATAATTTTATTGAGAAACAAATAGTAATGAGACAGTTTCAAAACCGATTAGTAGGACAGTTTTAATAATTAATACATTGCATATTGTTGTCTTAGTGGTTATTCATGGCACAAGATGCAGACATGATATCCTGTCCTCAGACACTATTGTGTATATTAGTCCTGTTGGAACAAGTTGCTTTGATTTCCTGTTATTCTCAAGCATTATAAGCCATCTTCTCACACAATACATATTAAAGAAAATTTCAGTTATACTGATACCTCAAGGATTTTTATAACATTCCTGTGTATATGAAATAGTATTAACTGTGTTAGTCATTTAATTCCAGTAGAAGATATATACTGGACAAATAATTAAATGCTTTGCTTTTTAAAAGTGAGGTTTCTCCATGTTGTGCTGAGATTTCCATAAAATTATTAATAATCATTGAATTCCATATACAAATTATAGTTTTTCAAAGAGTTCTGTCTTTGTCATTAGATTGTTTCTAAATTTCTTATAGACTTCATCAGGACCTGGGATTTTCTTCATTAATATGTTATTAATTTATATCTTCAATTGGCTCTGTTTATATTACATATGACCTTTTTAAATTGCACATGTTGAATCATCCCTGAATTCATGGGATGGATCCCACTTGGTCAAAGTGCATAATCTTCTTGATAATTGACTGCATTATTTGACAATATCTTATTGAGGATTTTTATATCTATGTTCATTAGGCAGATTGGCATTTGGTTCTTTTTTTTTTTTTTCCTATTAGATTCTTCTCTGGTATAAGGGTAATGCTTACTTTTAGGAATGAGTTTGGTAGTATTTTTTTCCCTTCCAGTGTCACTAAAGATTTTAAAGAATAATGGTATCAGAGTGCCTCTAAATTTTTTGTAGAATTCAGCAGAGAATCCATCAGGACCTGGGCTTTTCTTTGTTAGTTGTTTTTTAATTTATATATTCGATTATACTGACTGATATTGGTTTATTTAGAATTGTTATACTTTCTTAATTCAGCCTTGACAAATCATATTACCTAGAAAAATATCTATTTCTTCTAGAATATATAAAATCTCCAAAAATTTAGCACCCCCCCCAAAAAAAATTTAGAGTCCTAACCTAAAAATGGAAAACTAAAATGAGTAGACATTTCCCAAGTGAAGTACAAATGGGAAATAAATATATGAAAAATATAATTAACATCACTGGTCCTTTGAGAGATGTAAATAAAAAACAATACTAAAATTACTTCTCATTCCAGATAAGCTGGCTATTATAAAAAATTGAACAAACAAAAATTTCCTGGTGCTTCTTTCTTGGAAAGGGAACCCTTCTCTACTGTGGGTGGGAGTTTAGATTGGTGCAACCACTGTGGAAACAGAGTGTGGGTATTCCTCAGAAAGCTAAAACTAAAGGTTCCTTTTCATCCAGCTGTTTCTCTATCTTAATATCTTCCAGGAAGCATTAAAAGCATAGTATCAAAGTGATATATATATATATATATATATATATATA
>NDGN011458208.1:0-21647 GCA_002564285.1 Tympanoctomys barrerae | reverse complement strand
GCAGCTACAGGGTTTCACCCCAGGCCTGTATGCCAGGCCTGAGCTGAGTCTGGAGGGGACAAGTTGGAAATGGGGGGAGAGGCAGCTCTCCCACTCACTCACCAGGCCTGGGCTAGGACTGTATCTGGGGGTTACCGGAATGCAACAGAAATTCGTACTCTGTGGTGGGGTGGGCAGATACTATGGAGTGGTGGGGGATATCCCAATGGGGTTAAAGAGGGTCTCACCCACACTGTGCCTGGGCTGGGATCAGTAGGTCCCCCTGGCACAGGGTAGCTGGAAGTTCTCCTACACACTCAGTGGGCCTGGGCTAGGACCAGATCTCCAGAATAATATTCTTCATTTAGAAATTCTTCAACTCTTTGAGCCCTGAGATTCAAGGGCAGAGGTTGCTGCCAGGAGGATGGGTAGTCACAAAGTTTCTTCAAATTTTCTCCCCTGGGCTGAGACAGCATGGGTCAGTTCTGTGTTTCCACCCCAGTCCTCAAGACCAGGGACAGAATCCACCTGAGGGTAGTGTTCATGGACATCCTCCTGTAGGCACCTGGCTGCCCACTGTGATCACAGCGGGAGGGATGGAGTGGGGTGGGTTTGCCTTTGTAAAAGAATGAAAAAAAGCTGGGAGGGCCAGCATGAGCTTGCTCTCAGAGTGCTGGGAGGCATTCAACACATTGCCAAGTGAGGAGGACGCAGGCTTCTTTTCTTAGAATCTTCTGTATTCTATTCTTTTTTTCGTAATAAAGTTTGATTTTTCATTGCAAAAGTAATGCATATTTTTCTAAAGAACATGTGGCAGATACAGCAATATAAAATGAAGAAGTCACCCATACTCATAACAACTCAGGGACAAATGTTGGTATAAGTCTTACTAGTCTTGTGTATGTGTTTGTGAGCAGTTGTCTCTTTTATATGGTTGTAATCACACTACATTATTCTGCCCTGCTGTTTTCACCTTAATGTCATTCCTTAATCTTATTATTATATAGTTTTGGTTAGTGATTTTTGGTTATGAAATTTCCTGTTTGATGAATTACGCACCATTCATTGTTTAGTGTTATTTAATATTTAGATTCTTCTTCTGTTTTGCAGATGAAGACACTGATATCCACAGGAGTTACAAGATTTACTCAATACCCAATATCACAGGACAGGTAAGAAATACAACGAGCACTTCACCCATCCATTCATTATTCAGGTATCAATTCCTTCTGCAAACATTGATAGAGTACCTGCTATTGTGCCATGCTATAAGGCCTTTGGGAGCAAGAGACATTATTCTTGCTTGTGTGATATTTATATTTCAGTGGCAGTTCAGCCTTATCAGAACTGTGACAGTACCTTGGTACTTAAAGGACAGAGAAGGGGCATCTATTGAGTCTGGGGTCTATGAATTTTTCTTGCAGAAGGTAATGCTAAATTTGGGTCTTTCAGGAAGGAGGAAAGTCAGACAAGGAAATGAAAGATAGAGCTGAGAGGCCAGGGAGCTATTCACGGAAATGCCCAGAGAAGAGAGGAGGGGCACGACATGCTTTGGGAACTGTTTACTGGCAGAGATCGGGCTGGGTTTGTAGGCAGGAACTAGCTTATGACTAGTTACAGTATCCTGCTAGAAATCTGAACTCTGCTCTAGAAGTAGTGAGTGGGGGGGAACCCTCAGTGCATTTAGGACAAGAGATGGATATATCCTATCTGGTTTTGAGCAGAACTCCATGACTGTCATAGTGGAGAGGAGACTGGGGAGGCTGGAGCTGTGAAAACCAATTGGGGCAGTATTCAGATAAGAAATGCTGGGCCTACACTGAGATAGCGTAGTTGGGCTAGAAGGAAAGGCATGGATTTAAGAAATACTTCAGAGACAAGGTGGAAATCAGACACGACTGTGTATCATCTGTATGCATGAGAGTGAGGATGAGAAGCTGGTACAGAAAAACACATTAGCCTACCAACTGGAAGCCTTGATTTTTTTCGCTGCTCTTGATGCTCAGCTGATGGAGTGTCCCTTTTACTTGAAGGACCTGGCCCTGACTTTGTTCTTAAGCCCTTGACACAATTGACCACATTTTTCTTCTTGGAATCATTTTGCCTTGGTCAGAACATCATCATTTTACTGTTTTCATCTTGTACAATCCCAAGAAGCTCCTTCTCCATTTCCTTTGAAGATTTCCTTTTTGCCCTCTGCCTTCAAGTACGTCTATCCTTCAGAATTGTGTTTTCAGTTTCATTTTATATACTACACCACAGATGACCATGAGAGTACCTATGAGCTCTGAGACTATGATTTAAACTCTTGGAGATTTTGAATTGTGGTCCATGGGCTTCACTGCGTCCATGAAGAAGGTAGATTGTGACAACTATTCTGCACATTTACCAGTTAATTCTCATCCTCTTTCATGCTTTGAACATCACTTCTACCCAACTGGCTCCTAATTTTTATCTCTACCAAAACCGATATTAACTTGGTCCCACAGGCACTGCAAATAAGCACACGATGGAGCTCAAGACAACATTCATTGTCTCCTCTCTTTATGGATTCTCAAATTCAGTTGGCTTCTGTTGCCCTCACCTGTCACAGAGACTTTGTATAGTCAGATGTCTGCTTTCTATCTTGTCACTCCATTATTTCTTAAGTCTGTGCCTTCCCTTCCAGCCCAAATACTCTGCTTCTGTGGGCCCCAGCATTTCTGGTCTCAATACTATTCCAAGTGGCTTCCCTGGCTCCAGGATTCTCAGTCTGTTCTCTGTTATGACAGGGGGATCTTTTATGTGCATTGGGATGGAAGAGCACCCAGCACAGATATAAGGAAGAAATGCCAGATTCAATTTGAATCGGCCACATTGTGCTGGTCTGGGCTCCTAGGTGAATAGATTCAGGCAGTGGGAAGTGGAGTTGGAGCTGCTCAATCCCTCCTGTTCATATTAGGTCCTGGGAACTGGGGAATCTGAGTCTATTATGGAATCATGTCAGTCTATCCATCTAGAATTTCAGGATATGGTACAGCCATCTACCTCAAAGAACCTCTTTGTTTCCTACAGGCCCATTGTTAGAAAATTTGGAACCTTAGGGTAGGAAAACACATGCCATTGATGGACAAGACTGCAAGGTAGTTGTTGCTCACAGTTGTCTACCCCTGCATATATGTAGGCCTTTCACTAGATGGTCTTATAGTTCCTTCTGAGAAAAGTAAAATAGAATTCTCTGTTCTTTGTGTTTGAGTCAAACCACAGGACCTGTGTTGGGTGGTGCATGCTGGCAGATGTGAGCAAGAGCCTGGAATGCTCCATACTATTGCTCTTGATCTTTTGCAATAATGCCATTTTGCTAAGAAAAGCTTCCTGGCCGGCTTGGTGACTCTGGGCGGATGAGTGACATGGGAAGCAGGAATAACCCTCATGAGTGGAAAAGACATATGTATTATTACATGCCTTGGAGATGCTGAGGTTCTTTGCTTCAGAGCCTTTGTTGGATTCTATAATTCTGTTTCAGTAAAGCTGTGGTAATTTCACAAAAGTCTTCACCTGCCCTACCTTTTCTGGTCCCACATTGGCATCTCCTTCCTGACTCCCAGGTCAGGCATTTTTCTTCCACAATAGACTCAGCTTCCCCAGTTCCCAGGACCTAATCTGAGTGGGAGGGATCGGGCAGCTCCAACCCTACTTCCTGCTGCCCATGTCTACTCACGCAGGAGCCCAGACCAGCACAATGTGGCCCTCAAGTTGAATCTAGTGTTTCTTCCTTATATTTGTGCCCAGGGACAATCAGGTGCCCTTCCATCACAATTCACACAATTTAGATCACGTGGGTAACACACTTCACTGGGCAGGGTCATGTTTGGATATGGTTTGTGTCCCCCCAGAGTTTCTATGGTGGAAGTATGGTCCCCAGGATGGCAATATTAAGAAGTGGTGGGGCCTTTAAGCCATGGGGCCTTGCAGAAGATATCATTGGAGGCAATCTCAAAGGGATTAAAAATATTTGGAACTCTGTTCTCTGGGTTTATTTATTTTTTTAAAATGTATTTGGTACGAGGTCTACAAGGTCTCATTACATAGATTGGACTCATAGTGATTCTCCTGTTTTCAGCCCCCCAAGCACTGGGATTATAGGTGCATGCCACCATACCCAGTCTCAGTTGCCATCTCAGGGCACCCTGGGAGGTGGGGCTGGCAAGGCATGCTGCAGATTGAACCCTGGCTGCTGTACTCTGCCTAAGCAGGTGCTTTAGTCTGCTGAACTGTCTGGCCAGCCCTCTATTCTCTGGCTTTCTGTCTCTCCATATGAATTCTACCTTTACCACACACTCTCACCATTGTGTTGCCATTTATTCTGAGAACCACATCAGAACCAGGCAGATGCCAATCCCATGCTTTTGAACTTCCAGAACTGTGAGCCAAGTAAACCTATTTTTTATAAAGGACCCAGCCTCATGTAGTTCATTATAGTTACAGAAAGCAGAATAATATTGTATCCCAGTCTTTAAAGGCAAATTTTCCAATTTTTAAAAAAGAAAACATTTCTTTATTTCCATGAAAAACATCTAGTGCAGTACTTGACATGTAGTTAGGCAATCCGCTGACAGCAAATACATTGTTATTCTGGAAAATACTGTAATGAAATCTTTATGCATAAATCTCAGTTTTCATTTTTTAAAAACTTCGTATATTTTTAATTACAAAAAGGAATGTGTGCTTGTTTAACAAATTAAAATATCAGATTACATTTGAATTTTAAATTAATTTACAAGTGTTTGGTTTTTGTGACTCCAGGGAACTGTCTGTCACGTAAAATGAGGTGCGGCTGTGGATCCTATGCTAAGAACTGTGTGTAGTGCAGAGCAAATTCCCAATGTAGTGAGTGGAGTGAGGCGATTTCTTTCCAGCTCAGGTTGGCTGAAATTCCTACAAGGTACACAGAAATGGTCTCCTTGTTGGACTTCCCGCTCCAGCCTCTACACACTGCTATCTGATTAATTAAAGCCCAACTAATGAAAGTACATCTCTCATCCTGTTTCCTAGTTCTCTAAGCCCTCCTGGGGCTCCCTGTGGCCATAACAAATCTAACCTGAAACTATTTTTTTCGGCACTTTTCTTCTTCTCCCCTTGGATCTGTCAGCTTCTTATGGTGGCAACAAAAAACCCAGAGAAAGTCAGCTTGAAGGAAGGAAGATTCCATTTGGCTCATGGTTTTCAAGGTTTTAGTCTATGGTCCACTGGCTCCATGCTGAGGCAAGGTACAAACATGGCAGAGGGCCTGGCAGAGGAAAGGTTCTCACCTCAGGGGCGAGGGAGCAGTGCGAGGCCAGAGAGTGCCTGAGAGAAAGGGGCTGGGGATGGTATGTGGTCTCTAGGGTCATATCCCCATGACCCACTCCCATTAATCACTTCCTAAGCTTCCATCTCTCCAAAATGCCACCAAATTAGGAATCCGTGGGTGGATCAATCCATTGATGAAATTATGAGCCTTTGGGGGAGCATTTTGGATGCAAATCATAATGCCCTCCTCACACGCCCTGTGCCAGCCCGCCTGCGCAGTCCCCTGCCAGCCCACCCATCACTTTCCACCGTGAAGCCCACCTTCATTCTCAGTCCCCTGCTGGGGTGTCTTCCCTCCATCTGCACACAGCTGTCCCCTGCTCACTGCCGTGAGCTTCTCCAAGCCCCTTCTCCGTGATCCTGAGTTCCTCAGCCCAGCGGCCCTGCACCATCACTGTGCCTGAACGCTGTGGCTCTGCCATTCTCCTCTTCTCAGGATGAGGATTTATTTCTCTCTCACCTCTGCCAATATTTGAGAATTGGGGAGTTCCTTACCGTGGGACTGTCTGCTTATCGGCATTCTTGGCTCTACCTGCTGGAGGCCTATTGCCTTCTACCTACTTAGTCCTGACAGCCAAAACTGTCTGCAGTTCTTGTCTAAAACCCATTGCCCATGTGAAAACCACTGATAAAGGTAATATTTATGCAACACGACCTCTGCCACACGCAGGGTCTGGTCTTCCTTGGCAGATGTTCCCTCAGCACACCAGGCCCTTCACACCTCCAAGCCTTCGTCCATGCTGTTCTGTCTTCCAGGAGTCCCCCTTCCTCGCTTTCATTGCTCCTTGGTCCTGCAGACCTGGGTGCAGCACTGCCTCTTCTTGCAGAATCCCTCCACTGGCAGCCTCAGCAGAAAGCGTGGCTCAGCTCCCGGCACTTTGCACAGATCTCTGTCACAGTCCTCTGCCGCCATGTGCCATGATATAGCGAGAGGATCTGTGTCCCCAGTGGGGGAGATGGCAGGGGCTTTGGGTTGCTGAGGGTCTCCTGGAGTGGCAGAGACCTGTGCCAGGAGGAGATGGCTCCACACAAGGCAGGTCACCAGATGGGGTGCACACATCTAGAAGTTCAAGCCTCAGCTGAAGCATATGCGATTTTGGGGGATGGATTAAGCTTCCCTGGAGCTTTAATTTTCCTGTCTATAAAAATGACATAGTAATAGCAATAATAGCATCCATCTTGCTGGATTGTGTCAGGCTTTTCATATTAATACATGCAAAGTGCTTATCAGCTGCAGTGCCTAGCACCGAGTGGGTTCCCCAAGCCTGAGCAGTGAATGGGGGTTAATGAATCCCAAGCTGGTGCCAAAGGGCACCCAGGGTGCTGCCCTTGAGGATGGGGCCTCAGTTCCCCCCTGCTGCCTCCAGCTGTCTGTACCTGCCCTCTGAGCCTAGGCAGCAGGGCCCTGGGATAGGATGCTTGGGGAGCAGGGCTGTGGGGCTGCATGGCGAGCCAGCCAAGCTGGGAGGAATAAGGACAGACATTAAAAACCCATTTTCTTACTGGGCACAAGTAATTGGCAAAAACTCTAAATTCATAGCTGTCAGGTGAAGTCATTTCGGAGAGAAAAGGATGGAGAGAGAGCAGGAGCAGGGAGCCAGGTAGGAGCCAGAGGGAGGGAGCGGAATGCAAAGCAAGGTGTTAGGGAGGCTGTGCTGAAGAGTTCTGCTCTCTCCTGGGCCATTCGTGTGTGTGTGTGTGTGTGTGTGTGTGTGTGTGTGTGTGTGTGTTCCTTTTCTGGAAAAAAGAGGTTTCTAAGGTGATGAAGGCAAAGAAAGCTGTCCATGGAATTATTTAATGAGCCAGAATGAATTGCATTTGAAATCATTTAAATGGGATCTGGGAGCATTTAACTGCAGCTCTGGATCTTAACTAGAGTGGGGAAAGATCTTTGTGCTAATTGCTGGCAATGATATTCCTATAGAGAGAGAGAGATAGCACGAACAATTAGCAGATGGAGGAGTAATTTCAGGGTCTGCACTGCACTGCTTGGCCAGGAAAGTAAGCAACTGGGTATGCCTAGGGAGCGCAGATCCCCCAGTAGGGGGCAGACGAAGGCTGAGATCTCAAAGGTGGGGTGTGGAGAGACCCCGGTTCTGCCTATAGAGGTAAAGGTAGAGGTAGGAGGTGGGTCCAGCACGGTTCTGAGGCATGGGTGCGGGGTGGAGGGCCTTCAGGGGGAGATTAAATGAAGCATTTAGCCCTTGCCTTGGAATTGGAATCAGGCCTGTTGTCTGGAGTTCAGAGGGCCCACCTTGGGAGGGCAGTGACGTTCATGCAGATTCTAGCAAGGGGCAAGGACACCTGCATTTCGTTTTTTTCTGTCTCATTTCATGCTTTTTATTACCACTTTTGTTGTAATGAGTAGGACATTGTTCATGACCTTTCCGGGAAGATATTACTAGCCCCATTTTACAGAAAAGAACACTGAGGCTTGTGATCAAGACTCAGCTCAGGACACATAGTCAATGGATAACTGAGGGCAAGCTCAGATCCAAGGGTGTGTCCTGAACACTCCTAGTGGTTGTCTGTTTGTCACATTGTTCAGAAAGATGTGAGTGACAATGTCTGTCTTCCAGGGTGAGGCCACAAGGCTTGTTCTGGACAATTGTAAATAACTGTAGAAGATTTAAAGTGCTAACTTCCATATGAATGGTGTAGATAAAAGCCCAAGAAGAGAGCAGTTGCCATGCTGAAGATGGGTACAGTTTGGGCATGAGACTGTCTGGAGGAGAGAAAGCAGGAGCAAAGGCAGGGAGTGGGAAAGCAGGAGTCCCATGCTGGGAGGCATCAGCTGCCCTTTGTCTGGAGACAAGGTGGAGCTAGGGGAGAGCTGGGAGAATATGGAGGGCTCCAGGCCAGGTGGGCGGGTTTGAATCTCATTATGCAGCCGATGGCAGCTGTGGACAGAATCTGAGCTATAGCACAGTGCTGTAGGCTATTAATCTGGCAGTGACAAGGCAAGGGGAGAGGAAAGGGGTGACTGAGGTGACAGAGAGGGTCACAATAGCCCACAGAAGAGGGCACCCTTCTCTCCTCTCACTGAAGTGTCTCAGCACCAGGCCAGCCCTCTGGGGTGTGCTCTGTCTGGGTCTGCATCAGGAGCTCACCTCAACCTCGTTCCATGCACACCACATGCTTAGCCTGTGGGGCACAAAGCTGGGGTGGCCAAGGTCATCTGGGCTGTCCCTTCCCTTTGCAGAGGCCAACCTAAGCCTCCCAAGACCATAGCCACTCTTCTGACTGTCACTTTTGAATCCTCTTCTCAGAGGTCACATCCCAGAAGTTCCGCCCTCGTGTCCCCTCACCCCTCTGGGATGCTGGTAGCAGGAGGCCTGCCCCTCTGTGTGGCTGTGCTCCTCCCAGAGCCAGGCAAATGACCAGGCCTGTGGACAGTGACTGTGTTTTGATTTTAAGCATGGAGACAGGCAGCTGGACCTCAGGAGCTTCGGGCCTCTTTCCACCCCAGTTCCTACTTCCCCTCCTTGTGCTGCAGGAGCCTTTCATTGTACCCTCAGGGTCACCTCTTCCAGGAAGACCTCCCTCCTCTCATCTCGTCAGCTAACTGGTGCTCCCCAGTGCTTTGGTTCTTAGGAGAGTTGTCTGCAGACAGATCTGTGCCTGTATTGACCACACCCTGCAGACCCGCAAACGGCAGGCAAGACAGAAATTTGTTATTAATAATTTGTTAGTACTTTGCTACTACTAATAATGCCGATGTGATGATTTTTAAATCCATCACTACACTTTCTCTGGGTTGTGTATCTCATTACATAGTTTCTAATTCTCAAACCTACAAGGGAGATATTTCTACCATTTTCAAATGAGAGGAGTGATACTCCGAGAGGCAGTTCCCTGGCCCCTATCCTATGGCTGGGGTGGGAAGGCACAAGGATCTGTGTCTGGGCAGGTCCCCCCTCGCATTTCTTTCTGGTGGAATAGAGTTACCATGATTATGCTTTCAAATAGCGTCTTGTGGTTGGAAGAATGATAATGGTGAACCACATAGAAGGTGTTATGCCTGGGTTCCTGGCCATCTGAAGGTCTCCTAGGGCTTAGCTCCTAGGGAAGAGAACTTTGTTAGGCTCTCTGATGCAGCCGCTTTCCACAATTCTAGGCACTAGGATGGATGTCTGGGCCACGGGGACTAAACACTGATTCTTCAGGAGCCTGAGCCCTAGCTGAGAAAATGCTATTGCTCTGGGGTCTTCCCGCCCATAGGTGGCGCTGTTGGATCCCGGGAAGTCTCAAGGCCGAGTTTCTGGCGGTGAGGTAGACTTGCAGGCCAATCCGCGCTCAGCTCTTTAATGGGAAGACCGAAACGCTGTTTGTTAAGAATGGACCTTGGAAAAAACCTAAATGACCACCAAGATAGGCCTGGTTAAATAAATTATGATACACCCATAAAATGGAATGCCATGTAGCCATTAAAAATTATGACATAGATTTATGTTGATTGATATAGAAAGATAGCTCACCATATATTTTGTTGAGGGAAAAGCATGCCTCAGGATATTTGATATATATAGCATTACTCCAAAGATAAAAAATTGTAAAAGAGAGACAGAGATGGATAGCAAGCCGGATGTTCACCAAGACTATTAACAGTGGCTCTTTAGAGGGTGTGAATTTTACTTAACCTTCTCTGTAATGCGTGAGTTTTTAAAATAATAAGCATGAATTATCCTTGCAGTTGGGGAAAATCTGATGAGTTTCTATTTGAAAATGTATATAACAAAGCAAAGTGAAGCTCTCACAAACTCTCCCTGAATGGGGTCCTTTTCCAAGGGCAGGCAGCCTTGAGGTCTCACCCTGATGCAAGTGACTGGCTGCTCCGTCTGAAGAGTGACACGCTGTCAGCAAGTGGTAGAGCCAGAGAAGGCCGAGGAGCCTTTGCCAGGGCAGCTCCAGGCCGCGTTTCGAAGCCCTGGGCCCGGGAGCAAGGCCATCCGGTCCCCACGTGTGTCCCTGCTGTGGTGACGCTGCGCTTGCTTCCCCAACCTAACCCCACCTTCCCTTCCACATCTTCAGCCTCCTCCTGGTGCCTACAGAAGCTTTAATCTCCGCCAATTCTATTCAGCAGCAAGTCCCTGAACTTTCTAATTGAGATCAGAGATAAATATAGTGAAGGCAGGAGAGGGAGGGAGGAGGCCTAGTTTTAATTTGCAGCATTTCCTATTAACAACAACTTCTAATTAAAAAGTCTCCATCTTCCAGCCCAAGTCCAAGGGAAGCGTCTTCCCAGGTCTGGCTGACTGGAGCCTCTGTGCCAGGGAGTTCAGAGTGCAGATTTCTCAGCCAGCTGAGCCCTTGATGTCAGAAGCCATAATTAAGCTGGAGGTGTGGGGGAGGATGCCAACTACAACTATAGGGATCTTCCCTTGCTGCAACCCAGAAAGAAGGCTGTGCACCTCCTTGGGGCCAGGTGCCTGCCAGGACTTTCCTTTCCAAGAGGGTGTCTGGCCAGGATGGGCCATGGGGAGTGCTTCAGGATTGTAGAAGCTGAATGTCCGGGGGTGTAGGAGGGCAGAACCAAGAGATTTAAGGGGGAGCATTCTTGGTATGATTCCAGGGTGCTGTGCTGCCTCTTTTGGACAAGTCTCTGTGGATATGCTTTTCTTCTGGAGCATGTGCTTGTGTGTTTGAGTACGC
The DNA here is from genome assembly GCA_002564285.1 of Tympanoctomys barrerae. Classification (NCBI taxonomy): domain Eukaryota; kingdom Metazoa; phylum Chordata; class Mammalia; order Rodentia; family Octodontidae; genus Tympanoctomys; species Tympanoctomys barrerae. The sequence continues at coordinate 10,685 of NDGN011458208.1, read as the reverse complement.
ACGTGTGTGTGTGTGTGTGTGTGTGTGTGTGTGGTGTGGTGTGGTGCTGGTAACAGAGGAGTGATGATAGGAGCGATGGCTGTTACAGTCCGTGACACTAGGATGTACCCCTGTTAGTATTGATCTAAATAGAAATACTGATGTAGTTCTTTTCTCAAGAAGCATTTCTTTCTTTCTTTGTTTTTCAAAGAAGCATTTCAATGCCTCAGTTACTTGCCGAGCTGATGCAGGCTCTCAGTAAACAGCCATGAGTAAATGAAGGGCTGGGCAACAAGAAAACCCTCCTTGCACTTTTGCCTGGGTCAGCCTGCTAGTTCTTTGGCATTTTCTCATGGAGGTGCACATGCCAGGCAAATACTCTCCCACTGATCTACCTCACCACCCTTTATTCTGCGTCTGTTTTGAGACATGGTCTCATTAAGCTTCTCAGCCTGGGCTCAGGCCCGTGATCCTCCTGCCCCAGCCTCATGTGCATCCGGGTTTGTGCCACAGTGGTCAGCTAAGGCCAGAACTCTCGGTGGTGTCATGCACCCTCCCTCTTTCCCCCACATGCTGCATTATTTACCCACAAGGCCTGCTTGTGAGCTCCACTTCCTGTATGTATCTGAAACCCAGCTGGATCCTCTGTGCCTCTACTACAGGGACTCTGGTTGGGATTGCCACCATTTCTCCTGTGCAGGAAAGGATACTGTCACTAGTTGACTTTATCTTTGCATCATGGCCTTGCACTGCTTTTCTCACCCCAGTGGTTTGGACCAGTCGCTCAGCATGGCCTCTCGGTGTAGTCAGGAGATGTGGTACATGGGAGACAGCTGAGGCTGCTGTGGGCATCACATGCAGTGTTCACAGCAAACTTTCTCCCATCCAAGTACTAACCAGGCCCAACCCTGCTTAGCTTCCGAGATGGGGTGTGTTCAGAGTGGTCAAACTTTCTAAGTAGAAGTAGCGCATTAAAATATATAGCATAAATCAGTCACATGGTTATTTATTGTCCAACACCATGTATTACACATAATTATATGTGCGATGCCTTTTTTTGTGGGGTGGGGGTGGATTGGGGAACGAATCCTTTTTACTGAGCTACACTCTTAGGCTCTAAAATGTTTTTAAATTTTGGAACAAGTTCTCTCTAAATCTCTAAGCTGCTCAGACTGGCCTGGAACTTTGATCCTCCTGCCTCAGCCTCCCAGAGGGCTGAGATATGCTATACATCTCATAGGAGTGCTGGTGCAACATGTGCGTCTATGCCAGCATCATTCTGATATGCAAGTAACTCGCCGTACTCAGCATGATGGTGGTGACAGCATTGGGAGGTGGCAGGAGTTTGTCAGCTCCATTAAAGTCCTGCGGGACTGCTGAGGCATGCATGGTCCAGTGCTGACTGAGATGCACTGCATTGTGCCCAATTGTGTCTCAGCAGCTCCCTGACGGCTCTGCATGGTTCACACTTTTCCTTAGCATTGTGACAAATCCAGCGGCCTGAGGGAGCTGTCTGAAGTGGAACTCTCAGGGTGCTCACGCTCGCTCAGTATCCTCCAGTGGCCTCCTGAGGCCTGCAGCCCTGCCCGGCCTGGCCCTTGTTCCTCCACTACCTCGCTCCTTCCTGTCCTTCCTCTCCCCACCCCCCAGCATCTCTGTCACCTCTTGGCCATGCCAGCCATGCTCCTGCCGCAGGGTTCTGGCCTGTGCTCTTCCTGGGTGCAGGCACCTCTTCCTCCAGGTACTCACAGGGCCCAGGCCTGAGCCCTTGTACACTTCCCCAGATCACCCGCTGGAGACTTCACTTCTGCCTCACGCCAGCAAGTGATGCCTTCTCTGCTTTATTGTGTTTTTTGCAGCACTTGCTACTTTCTGATTTTTAAAAATTGTATTTATACCTCTCTCCATGCCACCAGAAAGTGTGTGCCATGAGGACAGATTTTAAAATCTATTTGTTCTGCCCTGAGAGCAAGGCCTGACTCCCGTAGTTACTCAGTGAGCCGTTCATTAAGTGAAGGAGTGTGAGTGAGCTAAATTGTCAAGTCCAAGTCAAGGTTTCCTTCTCTGGGAAGTGTAACCACATGTAGCCAGCAGGGTCCCAGCACCTGGGAAGGGGACAGCTGTTGATAAAAGCAGGGCTTGGGAATCAGCAGGACTTGCGTTTAAAATTTCACCTTGTCATTTGTGAACCATATGGCCCAGTGTGTTTACTTGACTGTGTGGAGTCTTCAGTTACTTCCTTTATAGACTGAGAATATAGGTAGTGCGTACCTTCCAGCACAGTGGGATGGAAACCATCAGAGCGATGACACATAGTACTTATCAGCAGCCCAGTTTATAGCAAGTGCTTGGTGAGTGTGGGCTGGAAGCGCTGGTGCGATTTTGTTGTCAACAGGGAATGCCTTGTAAATCAGCAGTGACTTTTGGCCATGAGGAAGTGAACGCGATCTTTCTCTGCTGAAAGAAGGGCAGGGTATTAGGAGAAAGCAACAGGAAGAGTTTTGTCCAGGCTCCATAGGAGTCATTCTGGGATTGCTCTTGGAAAACTGAACAAGAATTCATGGCAGCTGTCAGGGGGAGAAGGATGAGGATGCTAAGGGGCCTCGGTTGATCACTGGCAGGACCTGGCAGTATAGCGCTGAGGAAGTCATGGGCCACAGCAGGACTGGCAAATTTTTTGGCACAGGGTCAGGTAGTAAATATTTCAGGCTTTAAAAGCCATATGGTCACTGCTACAACTGTTCAGCTTTGCTATGGAAATGTGAAGGGTTCCATAGGCAAATGGGTGTGGCTTTGTTTCAATAAAACTTTATTTATAATATAACTAGTAGGCCACATTTTAGGGTGTGGGTTCCTGAGCCCTGGTCCAAGAATCCATTTGCCATAATGGGGATTGAATTTAGGGCCTCACACATGCTAGGTAAGTGCTCCACTATTGAGCTGCATCTCCAGATCTTAAGGCTGCTTTCTTGGGAAAGTTTAAAGAACATCTGGAAGGGGATTGGACTACTGTAAAGGTCCTTAGGGGAAGAAGTGGGGCTAAAGGATGGATAGTGGAGTTATATGGATTTTGTTCTCTTTAAGAAAAGTATTTAAGGAACCCGAGCTTCTAAGGTGAACCCAGTTGAAATGGGCTGTGAGCTTTCCCTGGCAGATTTGTTTAGATAAAAGCTAGGGTGACTTGGAGGGAACATTCAAGTGTATTCAAATAGAGGGTGAGTGCTTGATTTAGCCCTCAGGGACTTTCAAAACCCCTGTTGATTAGGTCAGTCTAAGGTGCAAGCACATTGACATTCAGGAAAATACAGTCACAGTCTTGGTACCTCTCCAATGAACAGGTCATTGAAATTTGCAACCAAAAAGCTGAAGATGGCTTTACTTTCTGATCACACCACCAAGCAGCTCTGGTGCCCATGTCCACAGGTGAAATCCAAGAAAATGTACTTTCTACTTCACATGGAGCTCAATCCATCTCAGAACACATCTGGCTTTTTCATGAAGATCTGGACACTATCCGCTGGAGTCACTGCCCTGCTTCTCATACGGCATGAGATATATAGAAAAACTAATTTTCCATTTAGACTGAGAATGGCAAACATCTGGTACAGCACCATAAGCTCTTCTCACCTTTATGTATTTGAAAATATTACTTGACAGTGGCTCTTTCTGAGCCTTGGCCTCAAGTAGTTCAGTTGCAGACTTTTTGTAACAGTGGGGCCTAAGATCAACTGCTTAACTGGAGAGTATGAGATGACAATGAAAGAAGGGGGAAATGATTGAGAACCCACAGCCTTACTCTTCAAGGACGCCTCCACCTCAGCTTTTCCATATTTCACCACCCCAACATCCTCCCCAATATATGGCTGTGGGTAGCTGCTATCATTTTATTGGGTGTGGCTGTTTGGCATTTTTGGTTTAGCAAATTCCAGGGAAACAACAGTTATTTTCTGTAACCTCCTATAATTTGACCAAAACACAGAAAGTAGGTTGTTGAAAGACTAGGATTGGGCATGGTTGCTCACACCTATAATCCCAGCATTTGAGAGGCTGAAGCAGGAGGATCAATGCAAGTTTGAGACCAGCTTGGGCTACACAATGAGCTCAAACCAGCCTGAACTGCACAATGAGAACTTGTCTCAAAAAAACCCACAAAATAAAATAAAATAAAAAAGAAAACATAGGGTTTTCTATTGGACATCCTATTCAGAAAAACTCAGGAAGATGGAGTCTGTCAAGCATCTTGGATGGCATGACATCATACTGAGATAGATACTGGAAGTGAGTCAAAACTTTGGATACAAGTATAGCCTATGCCAGGTGCTTGATAATGTGAAGCAATACGCTGCTAGTGGCAATGAATTAAGGTGAATTTTGTGTGCTAAGATCACATGCATTCATCCTAAGCTAGTGGTAGGGCTGAAGAAGGACAGAGGGTAGAATTCTAGTGGGAGAGTAGTCCCAGCTATGTGCCCACACATCAAGCTGAACATGGGGTGGAGGTAGGAGAACAAGGGTGGAATCAACAGTGAGAGTGTGTTTGCAGGGATGGGGTGAGTCCATTTGGAAAATCTTCCAAGGAGGGTGGTCCTAAGATTTGAGGATTTGTGGCTTAAAGTAGAAATGGCCAAAGTACATGTTGAAAATGGTACTCAACATCAAACCCCATAAGCCAATATGGCTGTGTATGTAATGGTAGACTAGGTGGCAAGACTAGTCTTTAGCAGGTTGGTTACTTGACTGAAGGTGGCTATCATGGGTAGATGAATGGAAGGGTGAAAGGAGGGAGGGAGGGGGATGGTTCTGAAGGAGGGCGGGAAATGGTGATGACACTTGTGTTTGAATCACATTCAGAATAAATGATGAAGATGTCACTATAACCTGGGGTTTCTCAGCCTTGGCTTTATTGATAATGCTTTATTGAAAGGCTCTCCTTGCACTGTAGGATGTTTAGCATCACCCTAGTTGCTATCCCAGGAGAGTTTGTCAGTAGTGCTTTTCCCCCTTCTCCTGAATTGTGACAACTAATAAAATCTTTGGATATTATCAAATGTTACTAGGAGGCAAATCAGCCTAGCTGAGACCCTGCCATGCTCACTGTAGCCCACATTATAGGTTTCAGAGGAGACCAGTCCAAGCTGCGATGGAGGTTCTGGAAGGAGTAGGAGAGACCTGGCTTTGGAAATTCACTGCAGAAGCTTGAAACAGATGGTTTCCAATCCAGTGCTCGCTGCCTGCATTCGGTCTTCCTGAGTCAGGGGCTCACTTGCCATGCTCAGGCTGCACCACATACATACTCCCCACAGAGCTGGTTTTCTTGCATTGCTCACGTTTGCAAGGTTAATCACCCAGGGCGAGATTACACTCTTCCCCCTCTGAGTTCCAGGGCCTAGCAGGAGGTGAGGCACTCGGAATACATGTCTGAGTGCTGCAGTGACTCTGAGATGTTCCCTGGACCTCTTGTACCACAAATGGTTGAGAGGTGGGGACCCTGAATCAGCAAGACAGGGGATGTCAGAACTGGAAAATGATGAGTCCTTTCCTCTTCTGGTAAAACTAAAGTCAGCTGAAGAATGAGGTTCCTGAATTGCTGAGGCAAAATGAATTCAGTGTGGTGGCAAGGAGGATGGGGTCAAGGGGCCAAGTTGGTTGGGTTTTAGTGTCCTCAGAGTGACCTGCCCCATCCCTAGGACCCCTGTTCTTAGACCAACAGCTGGGAGCACACCCTCAGTTTACAGCCCTCCTCAAGAAGGGACTGAGCCAGGAGCATGCAGCAAAGCTCCCTCCCGAAGTCCCCTAAAGCAGCGATTTCAATTAGCGGACCATTACTCTGAAACCCTAGCCAGCCCTAGCTCCCATCTGCCAGCAGGACGCCTCCTTCTCCAGCAGGCCTGCTCTGTGGTTACCAGCGGCGCTCTTGCTGCCCAGCCCACCGCCTGCACTAAAACACGGCAGCTGCTGCTAATAAACAAACATATTGATCATCCAGATATGGGATGTCAGGGACTTAATTCATGAATGAAGTGAGCTTTAAGGGTGCCCAGTGGGAGTTGATGCCATTTAAAGGGCCAGGGCCAGCAGCTGCTGGAGTTGTTGTCCAAAGGCTCCTACAAAGGTTGGGTGGGAGAAGCGTTCCCTGACCTATGTGGCCTTGTTGGAGTGAAGTGGAGTCTTCTGCCCATGGGTGCTGCCTACCTGGCTTTCTGCCTTTCTCCTCGGTGATCACTGCCATTTGGAGTTAGTCATTTGAGGCTAGGATGGAGTTGGATCCAGGAGAGCAAGGCTGGGCCACTGTGGTAGGAGGCTGGGCCAAAGGGCTGTCTTAGGCTGCTTCTGATCACTGTCATAGTCCTAGCAGTGAGCCCTGCCAGGGCCTGCCAGCTCACGAAAGCAAATCCAGAAGGGCCTAGGGAGTCCCAAAAAAGGGCTCCTTTTGGATGCCAGAGGGCCTGGTCCTTCCTTCATGCGATCATTTTCATGCTGGAAAGAGGACCCTATTGGCACATTTGGCACAGATTCAATAGTGAAGGCTCTAGAGCCAGAATCGCAGGCTTTGACGCATAGCTTTGGCACTTGCCTGTGTGACCCAGGCAAGCTTCTTTACCTCTCGGTATGAAGGGCAAACTTTCTGATGTGGAGATTAAAATGAAAAATGAACCTTTGTGTTCTGTGCTTGCAACTGTGCCTGGCACATAAGTGTTCAGTAGACTAGGGTCTTGTCCCTTGCCTCAGTCTGCTGTGATAGCTGCTGGCCTCCAGGGCATCCTTGTCCTCTCTACCTCTCCCCATCCTCCAAATGCTCCTTCAGGGAGGACAGTGGCTTCATGGATTGCAGAATGTTGTAGCACACTCCGTAGGGCCCAGATGGGCAGCTTCAGCCCCAGCTGTTGGCTGGAAGCTGAGTAACTACTGACTCAACCCAAGCTGGGTCTGCCTGGGCCTGAGCTTCTGTGAGCTCTGCCCTGGAGAGAGGCTGTTCCTGCAGCTTTGCAGCTCCTTGCTGTAACTACTTTCCCCTCCCACTGTGGTAGCTAGTAATTGTGCATGGCTATGGAAGTTCCAGTGAATGGAAATAGAAATAAATACAAATCCAGTTGCTCGTCATGCTAGCTTCATATGGCTGCCATTTGGACAATTTAGACTTGTAGGACATGTCCCTCTCGGCAGAAAGCTCTGCTAGTGCTTCCTTGAGGAGTAGATGACTAGAAGGAAGGTGGCCTCCACCCAGTTCTTGAGGTCCTTGCCACTGGAGAGGGACACACACACTGGGCCACCAGCATCCCGTAGAAATGCAGCCAGTTTCAGAGCCAGCATTTTCACAAGATCTAGGTGATTTGTGTACACACTAAAGTTTGTGTGCACACTCCAAGCTTCATTCAGTTTCCAGAGAATAATGCCTTGGGGTGTAAATTAGCACCCCATAGATATCTTTTGCCAAATGCAAATAGCCTGATAAAGACTGAACCCATTAGCCTGCTTCCTCTACCCCAGTGAGAGGGCAAAAGGACTGCTTTTTTATCCTAAACCTTATATTTTCTGGACTCTTGATGATGCCCCCTGCTGTCTTCACCACTGTAGAGGTGGAGCCTTAGGCAAGAAGGGGACCCTATCTGCAACTGGCACAAGGCTGTTTTTTCCCAGATCCTGAGCTAGAAAACCCTCAAGGCCACCAGCTCAGAGAGTCTAACCAATGGAGGTCAGATTAGGCACTGAGAGTCACTGGGGACTCAGGTAGCAAGAAACGTTGTATTTGCTCCACACTAAGGGGAGAGTGAGACAGACAAGGAGGCAGTTTATGTGGAAGTAGAGTGGTGAGGAAAAGGGAAGAGCAAGGTCAAGATGGCCATGGGAGCTGAGATGCACTTCCCAAAGGATGAGAACAGAGCCAGTCAAGGTCAGTGGCCCCTAAGTGGGACGAGATGGCCATGGAGCAAGAGTTAGTAGAGGAGACTGTGAGGGCATGGCAGGTAGGGGTGGCCTGCGGGGCAAAGGGGTGCAGGGGCAACACAATGCCTGATTCTGTGGGGTTATGCAGGCTGAGGGCAGGTGGAGCAAGTATGGTTGAGGCTTGAGGTGGGCAAAAGTTTGGACACAGGGTCAGATCTGCCATGCTGTGGACATGTGCTGAGAAAGCTACTGAAGGGTTTTAGGTGAAAGATCAATGAGATCATGTTGGTGAATTAGAGGGGTGGCAGAAGTCACTGGAAAGAATGAGCCAGAGAAAGTGTCAGTGTCAGAGTCCAGGGAGAGATGGTACAGGCCTGGCCTGTGGGTGTAGGAGAGGGGGAAGATCAACTTTATGGGCGGGTCGTTATGCATTAGCATGTCAACCCTACATCTCATTAAGTTTGACTTTGTGGTCATGTTTTTTAAAATGCAAGTTTATGTTTACCTGTGTTTAGAAATCTTTCTTCAGATAGTGCACAAGTCTTCAAACTATGAGACACAGTGAACACTTTTTCAGGAAAATTTATAACTTTAAGTGCCTTTATTATTAATTGTTGATAGACCTTCCTGCTCCCCAAAGGGCTGCTGTTAAGAGCTCCTCTTAAGAAATTAGAATAAACCCAAGGAAAAGTGGAAAATAATATTAAATAAGTGATTAAAAATAAAACAAATTATATTAGAAGGGATAAATAAGCCCAAAAGCTTGTCCTTTGAAAAGACTAGTGAAATAGATGAAACTATTTTGAGTGCCTGATTAAGGAAGGGAGAGATATTAATGAAAGAGAATACAGAGATGCTATAAATTAATTGCCTCAGCAAGATTAACAAGAGTAAATTATAAACACAGTACTTGAGATTCAAGAGCCTCCAGTGTTCTTCCCACGCCGGTAATAGATCCTGCAACTCCAAGCCATGCCTAATCCCCTGTCCCTTCAAGCCTGAGGACACCAGCAATATTTTTATCTCTTTCCATCCTAAAAGTTAATTTTTATTTATTTTTTGTTATTATTAGTGATTCACATTTATTGAGCTTTTCTTCTGTATGCTAGAAGCTGTGCAATCTCTTCTGCATGGATTTTATTTTAATCTTCCCCAAATCAAGCTAGGTGAATCCAGGCCTCCTATGACACTGTTATAAAGATGAGAAAATCAAATTTAGAGTGACAGATTAATTTGCTTGAGCTCCCACATCTTCCCAGAAGTGGAGGCAGCTTGCTCCTTGGACTGGTGTGTCCTACCCAGTATGCCTGACACCTCTCCATGCCTGATGCCATCCCCTGCCTTGGTATATCTGGAAATATCAAAGGTGTGGGTGGAATACAAAGGCTTTCACACAGCAATGATCCCAGCCCCAGCATTGCCATGGTGTTTCAGCCCTGCCCCTTAGATGGTGAAGTTTAGGGAGTTACAGTGATTCCCTTATTTGTCATTTCAGCTTCCATGGTTGTGGTTACTTGTTGTTAACCATAGTTCAAAGCCAATTAATGGATAAACCCCAAAATAGAAAATTCATGTGTTTTAAAGTGCATATATTCCAAGCAGCATGATGAAATCTTGTGCTGTCTTGCTCCATTAGGCCCAGGACATAAATCATCCTTTAGTGTAGTGTATCCATACTGTATGTACTACCCTCTTGTCACTCCCATAGTAGCTATTACAGTCATTAGTTTGACTGCTGTGGTGTCTCAGTGCTTTTGTTCAGGTGACAGTACTTCATAGTGCTCGTGTTCACCTCTCTTGAACTCATCATGTAGGCATTGTATCATCTCATGTTATCACAAGAAGAGGGGTGAGTGCAGTACAGTAAGATCTCCTGAGAGAGAGAGAGAGAGAGAGACCATATTAATATGATTTTAGTGCATTATAGTCATTAATGCATTAATTTATACATTAAGTTTTATCATAGGTATGCACTTATAGGGAAAACATAGTCTATGCTAGGTTTAATACTATCTTCAATTTCAGATATCCACTGAGGGTCTTAGAATGTGTCCTTTGCAGATGATGGAGAACCATTGTGGGAGGCTTTGTGGGAACTCAGTTTACTTGTCTTTAAGGGAAATTTATTTATTTATTTAATTTATTACAAGGTCTTGCTACACAGTTCAGATTCATAGTGATCCTCCTGTCTCAGCTTCCCCAGCACTGGGATTACAAACATGCACCTCTAGGCCTGGTTTCCATGGCCAGTACAGGATGCCCAGGGTTCCAGGGCTGGCACAGCATATGGTACTGGGAATTGAACCTGGGTCCTTGCTCTTGCCAGGCAGGCACTTAGACCACTGAGCTGTCTCCTCAGCTGGGAGTTTTGAAATTGCAGTGGTATTTTAAAAATCTTTTATGTCTTTCTTTTCACATACTCTGCATTCCCAACCTCATCACTAATTAAGCAGAACCTTGGCATTCAGTATCGATTCAGCATATGTGTTCCAGCACCATGTATCTTACTTACCTTCTGCAGTGGATCTCTGGCTTGCTGCTAAGTAAATAGATCAGCACACGCACTGTCACAGTTGGAGGTGCGTGGTGAAGGCACAAGGAAGTACTGCTTTTCTACCTGGCACCTGAGAAGCTGCCCCAGTCCACACCCAGATTTTCCCTCTCCTGCTCCATCCCATTGGGCCAAGGGGATGCATCTACTAGGACTTAGCTCTTAACCATGCTTCCTGGATGCCATAAACCACTTTTAAAGTCTGTTGAGTCTTCTGTTCTTGCTCTGTCTTCCCTAGATTGGATCCACCCAGGTGTGCTTGCCTGTACCC